>KV751389.1:1424060-1441063 GCA_001698575.1 Mola mola
GAGGCAGGCAGGGGAGGAGCAGAAGAAGGAGGTGAGTCATTGACTGGAATCAGCAGCAGAGGATGTGGTCATGGTGGAGGTGATGGAGAAGGAGGAGACACAGTGTTCAGTATTCATAAGGAGCAGCCAGAAGCTCTTCCTACCCCCTCTTCCTCCCAAAGACTTTCCTTCCTCCCTGGTTTTAGCCTTCCCAGCCGTTCACCTTGCTTTACCTCCATGCAGAAGGAGGTGCTCAGCTCAGTTACTTTACCTCTACACAGCCCGTGGCTTCCTGCTCCCCACAGAAGGCACTCAGCTCGGGCAGGAAAGGAATTGGGCTCAATTGATATGACAGCAGGAGGGGAGGAGCAAACAAGGGAGGGCGGATGTCACAAACAGAAGCAGAATGACAAAGAGGAGGTTTTTAGACATCCATCACCTCATCTGTGCTTGTCCACTCCCACACCCGTCAGGCCATTCCTGGGTTCCTGCAGCTCCTCCAGTGTCCACAGAGAGCTACCAGGAGGCTCACAAGCCCTGCTCCTCCTTTCCTCCTCCTCCTCTCTAACACCCTCCCACCTGTCACTGTCCTCCCTGTCTCACCTCCTGTCCCCCTCCTCAGCCGTGCCCCCATCCGCCTGCAGGAGGCCCAGCCTGCCCACCACCACAGGTTACAGTAAACTGACACATGGCGAGGAGGAGTCGCTTGACTCGACCAACATCACATTGTCTCATCACATGACCTCACAGTGTTGCGAGATGACATCACACAGGAAGTACTCCAACAGGGAGAGCCCAAGGAGGCTCTCACAGGTGGATTCTGGTCTGAGGCAGGAGGAGGAGGGGCTGAGGAGAGGAGACAGCCACTGAGGGCTGATTCACTAACTGGCAGCACAACTCTGCTGTCATGTGACTTTTAACGTCAGCGTGGCCACAAGACGGACGCGTCCACGTCGGTTCACACAAACGTTCATGGACCTCGTTTGAATGAAACTGAAACATCTCTGCTGGACGACCACAGGAAGACGTTTTTGTAGCAACAATGAGTCTTCCAGATGAACGAGTGATTCAACATGAAATGATGAACGTCGTCTTATCCGTCAGCTGGTTAAAAGACCGCCTGCTCTGTAAAAGGTGGGATGTTTTATATATTGACGTGTTGAAGTGTCCTACAAGTGAAGTTTCACCTGTTGCTATCCTGCTTCCCACAGTGGAGGACAGAAAAGCTCTAATGTGTTTTCACAGGAAGAGAAAATGTTCTGGTCCTTTAAGACCCACTGCTAGAACAGGGTACAACAGCTTCCTGTTTCTCTCTGTTAACAGGAAGTGGACATGAGGTTTAAGTCAGAACAAAGTGAAATTATGAAACCTTGCAAGTGAAATGATTTGATGGTAAGATTGCCTTTAACTGAGTTTTTGCCGTTTGTTGGTTCTAACACGTAGAACAGATATACAAATATTCAAATTATAAAATTATAATTTCACATTTCAACAAAATAAAAGTGCAGATTCTCCATGGCCAGATTAGGACAATAGCTGACCTAAAAAAAATGGTATCATCTGCAGAAAAGTGGACATTACAGTTAGGAGGGCAGTGGTAAAACTGTGTGCAGCAAACATAAAGCACTTCCACACCGACAAAGTTCTTGTTCTGGCTCTGGTTTGGTTCTTGGGACTGAAAACCTTGGTGCTTTCTAGCGAACCAGCCCGTGTTCACACTGCTCTAAGATGAACCAAAGTTCCCAAGCAGTTAGGGTTACCTAACCCTAACCTGTCACCTTTGAAAGGGTCTTACTCTTTGAATCTTATTGTAATCTGGTCTGGTGTTCTTGCGAATCCAGCATTTGCCAACTCGTCTGGCAGTTCCACATACACCTGTTGGTGCTGCCTTCAAGTATCTCCTGACACTCGGCGACGCTTAAATTGCAACCAAATATTTTGTTTCCTCCGAAGAATACTGATCAATTTTTTCAAAGTAGATTTGGTCTCCGTCCTTTGTTTGTCTCTCGTATTATAGTGTTTGTTTAATGTTGGCTGCATCAACACTTGTTTGTCTCTACTTCGTGATAATAAGACATGTGCACCAAAGATATCACTGAAACATCACCAGAGACGTCACAGTTTGCAACAAAGAACCAGCTAGTTTTTGGTTCCCGTGCAAGCCAACGTTTCGGATCCCAAACCTAAAAAGTTTTTGGTGTGAATGCTTTGACCGGTTCAATGGTAGGTGCAGGAACTAGAACCGGCACGGAGCCGTGTTGCTGTGAAAGTGCTAATAGTTAACAAAAGAGGACTCAAAATAGAGCCGTGTGGAACACCTCCACTATCCTTCAGAAGGTTTGATTTGGAACGGACAAAATCGCCTTCTCATAGACTCGTTGATCATCTGGAGATAAATCTGTGCCGATGATTCCCCCAGATGTGTTTTCAGTGTTTCAAGTGGGTGTTTGCCTCATCATATCTTTGTATTTCCTTTTATGATCGTTTGGGCGACTGCTCTGTTGTGTGTTAGACGCTGCCGGTGGTGACTAACCACTTCAGCCGCCCTGACACCACGTTACCTCCCTGACCCTTCACTGACCTCTGTCCCAAATTCTGACACCCAGTACAACACTTTAATGTCAAAGTTTAGGAGTTTTGGACATGCAGGAGAGTCCCTTATATTTGGCACCAAAACCACTTGGTCAGATTTAGGACCCATTTACACGACAACGTTTTGGGGTGGAAACGCAAAACTTTACTTGAGTTCTGGCTGTCTGTCTACAAAAGAACAACGTTTGCAGTACCTGAAAATGAAACAATAAGCAAACGGGCTCCTACCCGTCTCCATCTCCATGTGGACGGAAAAAACCCAACATTTTTAAAACGGGCATGTGCACTAGGGTTGCAATCAATTGTTTGTACTCGCTGTAGTACCCACGTTTTTTTTATTGCACCTAGAAAAGTATCTCTACGCATGCAAGTGTTTTAGTTACTCACAAAATCATAACACCAACTACTGGCCTGGCATGTGTACTACAGCGTTTCAGGTGTTTCTGTTGCATTTGTCTCGTGTCCACAGAGATCGTTTTCAAAATGTTGCCGTCTGCACGTGGAATTGTTTGAGAACGACGACATGAAATTAAACAGAACTTTGTCGTGTAAACGGGGCCTTAGAAAGAGCTCATAATTTGGGTTAAACAAGTTAACTATGTAAGTTGCATAATATGAGTCACTTGTTTTGATTGAGGGGCGTGTCCCCCGACACAGTGGGTTTTAAAGGCTGAATCGGGTAGATCACAGCTGTGAAATGTTTGTTCATCGGCATGTAGCTGTTCGCACGAATGACTGCTTATCGCCGATGATGTGACACGATTATTAAAAGAGCAATTTCACTCATTTTAAATGATTTTCTTCAAGTGAAAGTTGCAGCTACACTCCACCTTCCTCAAAAACTGAACCTGCTTTAGTAGAACATCCGATCAGCAGGCACCGTTTCCTGGAAGTGTGAAGTTTTGATCTGAGAAATGTTGGACTGAATAAAGCGCATTAACTTCTGCTTCCTGGTCTTCGGTCTCTGCTTGCACAGTCAATCTGTTCGTATATTCTCCCATCTGAAACTAGTTTTTATGGTTGAATATCATTGATGATGCATTGTCTGTGATCTTTGTTCTTTTAGCTGCAGTAGCAGCAATGTGAACGGACTCAGCAGCCAATCATAAGCAAGCATAGAAGCATCATCAGCTGCTGAGCCTTTATGGTGTGAAAGCATGATGATTATCCAAAACAAACATTCATGTTCCTGTGGAACCAAAAAATAAACACACTAAAAACAAAATAATAAAAACATCAGCAAATCTAATTAAAAATTTACTTAATTTGTGTGACCTTTCACCCCCTTTTGCCAGACACCAGCATTCCTGAGGAGCCTTACAACATTCCTCATGTTCTGCAGCCTCCAGATCACTGGGTTCTTCAAATCCCACCAGAAACTTCCTGTGGGCTCAGTCAGTGACTGCGATCTTCAGGACCTCTTCTGATACTGAGCCTTTGTGGGCTTTGATCTTTACTGGGGGTCATTGTCCTGTTGGATGGTCCAATGGTGTCTGAGCTTCAGCAGTGTGATGTTTTCTTTCAAGATGCCCTGACACTTGATGGACTCCAAACACTGCAGGTGTCCAGTTCCAGAGTAAATGAGGCAGCTCCAGAACCTCAGGAGCCTCTGCAGGCTGGCTGTTCTGCTCATGTCTTGCAGTCACACCGCTGATCCACGGGCCCCAGAACTCCAAAACTTCTGTTTGTGAACGTGTTGCCGATTGTTCTCATGCTTTGGGACAGTGGTGGTGCAGATCCTGAAGCTGGGACCTGGAGACCTTCAGCAGTTAGTGTGTCCCTCCCTGTGGAGACTGAAACCTCAATCCTGCTGCACGTACTGCGCAATCACTTCAATGTGTCTGACCAGCTGCCTCCTCAGCAGCTCATTTGTGCTGATCTCCTCTCTTGACTTCTGGACACTTCTGAGACTGGAACATATTTCTAGCATACATCAGAGGTCCAGGTATGTGACGGTTGGCTCTTCCAGAGACAACAGCTGAGGTTCTGCTCGGGGTGAAAACTGCAGGAGGCCATCAAAGTGGCATTTTGTCAGGTTTCATTTCTTCATTACAAACAGCTAAGAGTGTCAATTTTGCCAGCAAATCTAATAATCCTGAGTGCAACATATTTACCTGCCTGCACTGTAAATACTGATCATCCAGATCAATTATCAGCTCGATATCCAACATTTTATCTGCCACTAAAGAGAAATCACACTGTTTAATTTGAGCTCATGATTTCTCGTCAATTTGAAGTGTTTATTGACTGGTGAATTCTGACGTGGAGACCTTTGGTAAACAGTTGTTTACTGAGCCATTTCTCAGTGTTTTCTGTAAAAAACATGAGCTGCAGATTTTATTTGTCCTTTATGACGATCAATAAATCGCACTGATCCGACACTATGTGTTATTTGAACATTTGAACGTGTTTGGCTCCAACATTAGAACGTTCCGCTGCGCCCCTCCGTCCCCCCGGTCCCCCCGGTCCGTGGTACAGTCCACCCCCGCCCCCCTCCTCCTGGATGTGAATGAATGGAGCGGACGGGGGGCCACATTCCAGCCCCGATCCCGGTCTGGACCAGTTTGGGGAGCGTAGACATGAAGCTGCTGCTGCTGGTGTTGGTGCTGATGGAGCTGATGGAGGAAGCTGCTGCCCAGCAGAGAGGTGAGACGTTCCTGGTGGTTCTCCAGGCTCTACCACAGATTCGTGTTTGATGGTTCACACTTTTGTTTGACAGACGGAACAAAATGAAAATCTTGTTCAGATGAAATCAATTATTGATCTTTTCAAACACTTGAAGTTTTTTGAGTTGAGTTTGAAGAAGTTCTCAGACTTTCTTAGTTTTCAGCAGTTTTAATGGATGTTTGAGAGCTGGAGGAGCATCAGACTTTCAGATGTGGATTTTGGTTGTGAAGTGCAGAGCAGAGAAGTAGTTGGCTTTGTTAGCCCTGTTAGCTTAGCCCTGTTAGCTTGAGGCGAGTCCTTGACTTGTGGCTCAGACACAACAAGCCTCATTTATCTGGTTTTCCTTCACATCGAGTCTCAACATTTCTGTCTGTATATTTTTACTGCAGTACTGTGTACTTTTACTGCTCTGGAATCCATACCAGCTCATGAAACCTTTTTGGCCTCAAGATTATTGAAGGGATATAATAGCAATAAACAAACACACTGATCACTAATCAGTGAATTTGTGTGTGTGTGAGCACATTGATCAACATATTGATGAGGATCGTCAGACGGAGCGACTGTGTGTCCTGCTGGGACACTGTGTGTGTGATAATTAGTGATAACAATCACACTCCTCCTTCTGCCCCCTCTAACGCCCTGAAACCCCTCCCCCACCGTGCAGCAGACCTCTCACGTGTGTGTGTGTGTGTGTGTGTGTGTGTGTGTGTGTGTGTGTGTGTGTGTGTGTGTGTGTGTGTGTGTGTTTTGTGTGTGGGGGGGGAGGGGTCAGAGGTCAATCCCAACATCAACAGCCTGATTTAACACATTCCCACATTCACCTCACCAGCTTGAATCTGTCTGCGGATCAGTTTTTACAGTGAATCTTCGATCAGTGAACCTATGTGTGTGCAGAACTGAGGCACCATCACAAGACGTGCTCATTTCAAAACAACGTTCTCATGTGGAAACGCTGCTGAGGTTTAGGTTCAGTTGAGCTGGGTTCAGTTTATTCGGGTTTACTTGGGTTGGGTTTAGCTGAGCTGTTCAGTTGAGCCGATTTTTGCTCTTTGCCATTGCTCCTCTGCCTCTGCAGATAAAACAACCTTCACTTCCTGTTTCCAGGGTTAGGGTCAGCGCACACCAACCAATGAATGAATGACACGGACCAGGATATGTCCTGAGTTTGGGCCTAAAAACAGTGTTTCCCTTTCATGAATCTCACGGATTCTCTTCCTGTTGAGGTTTTCCCCATCAGAACACAGAACTAACGTTGTTCCCTCGCCTACTGAACACAGCCAGCTGTTCTCACACCTCCACAGCTGATCACATACAGCAGTCATTAACGTGTGTGTGTGTGTGTGTGTGTGTGTGTGTGTGTGACTGATGTTCTCGTGATGAACTCAAAGAAAATCAGTTCAGGTAAAAAACATTCAGTCTAAAGAAAAACACAGCAACAGGTTCTCGCCTCACCTGATACTTTACCTGCAGACACAGCTGAGATGTGTAAGGAGCTTTATTCATTCGTTCATTACCTCTTGCTCATTATTGTATGAGGATTTTTGCTCCGTCTACATTTGTCACCACGTTAAACTGTCAAAATGATCTGTTCTTTATGGACGTCAAAGGAAAGTGTTTTTCTTCAGCGTTTTTTGGGATCTTACAGTGAGGAAACCATTAACAACATGAACTCACACTGTAGCTCCAGATTTTCTGCTCATCGCGTCATATTTCTACAGTTCAACACATGTTTCCAGCACTCCTGTTCGTTCATTCATTCATTCAATTTCATTCCTTTCTTTCACTCACTCACACATTCATTCATACTCAAGTTTAATGCTAACGGGTTTCTCCAGGAAGCTAATACTTAACGGTGTGCTCCAGGTCTGTTCCCGGCCATCCTCAACTTGGCCAGTAACGCAGTGATCAGCAGCAACGCCACATGTGGAGATCCAGAACCTGAAGTCTACTGCAAACTGGTGGAGCATGTTCCAGGACGTCCTATCAAGAACCCGCACTGCGCCAGATGTGATGCTAACTCTGTCCTGCCCCAAGGTACAAATCGCTGACTCGTACTTCTGCTACTGACAGTCCTAAAACAACGAGTTGTACTACTAGTACTCACAGTAAGTTTGTGATTTTAAGAACGTCATCCAATCACAAACGCCATTGACGGGACCAACCATTGGTGGCAAAGTCCGAGTATCAAGAACGGACGCCAGTTTCACTGGATCACCATCACGCTGGACCTCAAACAGGTAACACACACGGGTTCCTGAGGAAGAGTGAGAGAGAACTGACTGTGAGGACGGATTTCAAATTCTTGATCTGACAGGCAGTCGGTTCTCAGAGGGGACAAATGTGATCTCCTCCATTGGTTATTGTTAGAACACCTTATACATGAGCTGCAGAATCAGATAATGTTAGTCAGTCCAAGCCGAGGGAACACACAGACTCATGTTTCTGAGACAGAGCATGTCTGATTTAAGGTTCTCATGGTGCTGGGAGCCAGTACGTCAGCGTAACCCGAGTTCTCTGAGGAACCAGATGGACGGTCTCATTTTCTCTCTGCAGATTTTTCAGGTCGCCTACATCATCATCAAGGCTGCAAACTCCCCTCGACCAGGTGAGTCCGTATGACTGACCGTCTGTCTGACTGACCGTCCGACCGACCGTCTGTCTGTCAGACCGTCCGACTGACTGATGGCCTGTCTGTCTGACTACCTGTCTGTCTTACGGGACCGTCTGACTGTCTGTCTGACCGTCCGTCTGTCTTACGGGACCGACTGACTGTCTGTCTGACTGACCGTCTGACTGACCGACTGACTGATGGCCTGTCTGTCTGACTACCTGTCTGTCTTACGGGACCGTCTAAATGTCTTTGTGACTGACCGTCTGACTAACTGTCTGACTGACTGCTGACTGTCTCTCATTCAGGTAATTGGATCCTGGAGCGCTCTCTGGACGGCCTGACCTTTGACCCCTGGCAGTATTACGCTATCACTGACTCGGAGTGTTTGTCTCGTTACAACGTCACTCCGAAACTGGGACCGCCCACTTACAAGAACGACACGGAGGTCATCTGCACGTCCTACTACTCCAGAATTAACCCTCTGGAAGATGGAGAGGTGAGACAGGCTGTCTGTCTGCCTGCACCACTGTCTATGACCTGTCTGACCTTGACCCGTCACTCTGTCGCTGACTTGTCTGTCTGTCGCTGACCCGTCCGTCTGTCCCTGACCCGTCTGTCTGTCGCTGACCGTCTCTGTCTCTGACCTGTCTATCTTTTAGATCCACACCTCTCTGATTAACGGGCGACCTGGAGCCGATGATTTGACATCTGAACTCCTGAACTTCACGTCGGCTCGTTATATCAGACTGAAGCTTCAGCGTATCAGAACGCTCAATGCTGACCTCATGACACTGAGTGCTCGTGATCCCCGAGACATTGACCCCATTGTCACCCGGAGGGTGAGACATTGCTTTGTTGTTTAGGTGCTGCTGAGCTGTGGTTGCCTGATCACATGGTCCACAGAACCAGTCAATTACTACTCACACACACACACGGAGTTGTCTCTCTTTGTGAGGACACTCATTGACATAAGGCCTTCTATAATCATCACGACTAAATGCCGAAACCCAACCCTTACCTCAATGCTAACCACAACCTAATTGTCCCTTTGCCAAACCCCTCCCTAACACCGCCAGTGTCCAGTCATATGTTTGCAACAGTATCTATGCCTGTCGAGCTTTCTGCAGAATCTAATATGTTGAAGCGGGTCTGAGAGCTGGTACCCAAAAAGTTTAGAAAGGGATGTAGAATTTTCAAACTGAAAACTTAAGAACAGAAATGTGTGAAATGGACAAAACAGTGTAGACCACATAAATCCGTTTCATTTCGTCTTCTAACGCTTATCCGGGTCCGGGTTGTGGGGGCAAAGTCATGAGCAGGGAGATCCAGACGTTCCTCTCCCCGGCCACTTCCACCAATTCCTCCGGGGGGACACCGAGACGTTCCCAAGCCAGCCGAGAGATATAATCTCTCCAGCGTGTCCATCCTCCCGGATGGACGTGCCCGACACACCTCCCCTGGGAGACGTCCAGGAGGCATCCTGACCAGATGCCCGAACCACCTCGACTGGCTCCTTTCAACGCGGAGGAGCAGCGGCTCTACTCTGAGCCTCTCCCGGATGTCCGAGCTCCTCACCCTATCTCTAAGGCTGAGACCAGTTACCCTGCGAAGGAAGCTCATTTCGGCCGCTTGTTTTCGCGATCTCATTCTTTTGGTTAATGCCCAGAGCTCATGACAATAGGTGAGAGTTGGGACGTAGATTGACCTGTAAATTGAAAGCTTTGCCTTCTGGCTCAGCTCTCTCTTCACCATAACAAACCGTATTAGCATCTGCATCACTGCTCCAATCCGTCTGTCGTTCTCGCGTTCCATTTTCCCCTCACTCGTGAACAAGACCCCAAAATACTTGAACTCCTCCACTTGTCTGGAAGCAACTCTCCCCCGACCCGGAGTGGGCAATCCACCCTTTTCTGGCTGTGAACAATGGCCTCAGATTTAGAGGTGCTGATCCTCATCAGATGACCACGTCATCTGGAGATCACCGAACTTGACTTCCTCCACCGCTTGGCTGCACCTAGAAATTCTGTCCATAAAAAATTATGAACAGAACCGGTGAGAAAGGGCAGCCTTGGCGGAGACCAACCCTGACTGGGAACGGGTCTGACTTACTGCCGGCAAAGCAAACCAAACTCTCGAATGGCCCGTAACAAAAGGCCATCTAACCCATACTCCCGGAGCACCCCCCACAGGACACGTTGAGGGACACGGTTATAAGCCTTCTCCAGATCCACAAAATACATGTGATCCACAAATGATACTGTGAATGTAGTTCCTCTCTGTCTGACTATCTCTGATATTTACCAACAATTTCATACAATTTGACATTTCCTTTAAAATTTCTCTGATATATTTTTAATCCGGCTTGTCGAACTTGTCCAAATTATATTAATAAATTATATTGTCATTAGACCTCATTCATTTTGCCTTTTCCCTGCAATGCCCACGTTTCCCCAATAGAGTGCGCACTCTAGGGCTGAGATGTATTACTCTCTACTTCAATTTTTTCGCCTTGGCCTTTCAACTTCGAACCCTTTGGTAAAAATGAGCGGATCTAAGAAAAGAAAAGTGAACAGTGAGTGCAGAGTGTTTAATAAGGAGTGGACAGCAAAATATTTTTTTACTGAAGTCCGATCAAAGGCTGTATGTTTGATATACCAAGAAACTGTTGTGGTTTTCAAAGAATACAATATCAGCCATCATTTTGCAACGAAGCATGCTAACTACACTAACAAGCAGTCAACGCAAGCACGAGCAGCTGCTATTCAGAGGTTGATGGCTAATTTAAAGACTCGGAAGAATTTTTTACCATGACAAACTGCGTTTCAAGAGACAAGTACCAAGGGAGGTTTTATGCTGACATTCAAATTAGCAAAGGCTAGCAACCCCTCTCCGAAAAAAATTGTAAAACAAGCCTTGCATACTCATGCTTTGCTACCTGTTAGAGGCTAAAAGCGTTATTGTATGGCTTTTAAATGTCATTTATCATAGTTTGCACAAACACTCCATCTGTCTGCTCCTGGCCCAACGCCCCTGTCAAATTTTAGAAACCATTTTGGCCCCAGAGTCAAAATGTTTGCCCACCCCTGGTCTTAAACCCTCAAAAAGAACTAAACTTTTGAGCACCAGTAAAAATGTCCTCACGCAGCCCAAATAAGACTGTTAAAATGTGTCTCCGTGGGGGATAGAAATACATGCAGACACACACACAGAAATGTATTAACCATTCTCGTCACTCTGTACTGATGTGAACAAGAAATCTAAATCTAAGTTTTCTTTCAGTTGAAATGAGTCTGTTATTGTTCTCAGTACTATTACTCCATCAAAGACATTTCTGTTGGTGGGATGTGCATTTGTTACGGACACGCCCAGAGCTGTCCTCTGGACCCTGTTACTAAGGTAAGTCACACACTTTCACCTGTATGCCTGTACTCCTGCTCATCTGAGCCCCATTAACCTGTACACCTGTTCATCGGTACACCTGTACAACTATTTTCTCATTCTCCTGCACACCTTTACTCCCCCTCATCTGTACCCCGGTTCACCTGTACAACTATACTCCTGTTCACCTGTTCACTTGTAAAACTATTCTCTCCTTCTCCTGTACACCTGTACTTGCACTTATCTGTACCCCATTCACCTGTAAACCTGTACAGCTGTTCACCTGTAAACCTGTACAGCTGTACAACTATTATCCTGTTCACCTGTACCCCCGTTCACCTGTTCACTTGTAAAACTATTCTCTCGTTCTCCTGTACACCTGTACTCATCTGTACTCTTGTACTCCTGTTCACCGGTACACCTGTAAACCTGTAATCCTTGTCATCTGAATCACGTGATGATCATGTGTGTACCAACAGAAACTGCAGTGTTTGTGTGAACACAACACCTGTGGGGAGAGCTGTAACCAGTGTTGTCCTGGTTACCATCAGCAGCCATGGCAACCAGGAACCATTTCTGCGGGAAACACATGTGAAAGTAAGAAAGACCTGTCTGCCTCTCGCCTGTCTGCCTCTCGCCTGTCTGTAACTAACCTGCGTGTCTTTCAGAATGTAACTGTCACAACAAAGCAACAGACTGTTTCTACAATCAGACCGTCGCCGACCTCCGTTTAAGTCTAAACATTCAAGGTGTTCGTCAAGGAGGCGGAGTCTGTATCGCCTGTCAGCAAAACACCGCCGGCATCAACTGTGAGACCTGCACCGATGGATACTACAGACCCGCTGAGGTACACACAAGTACTGCTAATAGTACTACACTCAGCTGGACTGTCCTGTTGATAAACCTGAAGTTAATAGTTACATTTTATAGACAGCGGTATGTTAATATTGACTGATACACCTGCGTGTGTGTGTGTGTGTGCAGGTCTCTCCGTATTCACACTCCCCGTGTGTTGAATGTGACTGTGATCTCAGAGGGTCGGAGTCTTCTGTCTGCAAGAGAAACGACACGCAGTCAGGTGATGAGAGCTGTTGTCATGGCGATGTTGGCCAGTGTATATGTGTGCAGTACAGCGACAGCGAGCTCTAACTGAGCATGCTTGTGTGTGTTCAGATGTGCCTGCAGGTCAGTGTGTGTGTAAGACAGGGTTTGCAGGTCTCCGGTGTGACCGCTGTGCGTTTGGATACAGAGACTTCCCTCAGTGTGTTCGCTGTGAGTGTAGCTTGCCTGGCAGCATCAACACGGACCCCTGCAGCCCCTGCATCTGCAAGGTAAACACAGTGACATCATCACTCGATCAGTATAGGCTTTTCATGAAGAGCTTAAATGATTAAAAGGCTTCATTCACAGGACATTTAGTTAAGCTAATCGTCTCAGCTGTTCTCTGAGGACTCGGCTGTTGTCTGATGTCTTCTGACGTGTCACCTGTCTTTTACGTCTCAGCTGTTCTGACATCTCTGCTGTTCGGACATCTCAGCTGTTCACTGGCGTACCACCTTTTCTGACGTCTCAGCTGTTCTCTGACGTCTTTTGACGTCTCACCTGTCATTTAAGTCTCTGCTATTTGGACATCTCAGCTGTTCTCTGATGTACCACCTTTTCTGACGTCTCACCTGTTGTCTGAGGACTCGGCTGTTCTGACGTCTCGGCCGTCCTTGTCTCCTCAGGCGAACGTAATGGGAGCCCACTGTGATTTGTGTAAACCGGGTTTCTACAACCTGCAGGGCAGTCATCCACTTGGCTGCACCGACTGTTTCTGCTTCGGCGTGTCCGATGTGTGTGAGAGCTCTGCGTGGTCCACTGCTCAGGTAAGAGAGACGCACAGGTGACACGCACACACCTGGACTCTGTTGCTGCTGCAGTAAACAAACTATCATTTTGTTTCAGGTGCTACTTGAAGATGCTTGGCTCCACTCCTCGACATCCCTTCATACAGCCCACGTCACACATGGGAACGACCTCCTCACCCCTGGCAACACTTCCTCTGGCCAAGCAAACCAACAAAAGCTTTTGTGGGAGGCGCCTGACAGTTTCCTTGGCAATAAGGTCAGCTGACATTTCCATATATGGTCAGTGTGAGTAATAAGATCGCATCTGACTGTCTGTCTATCCTTCTGTGTGTCCCCTTCAGCTGTTGTCTTACGGAGGTTTCCTGAGCTACTCTGTGGTTTACGACGTTCCATTGGACAATGAGGACCGTTCACTTCCCGCCCACTTTGACATCATGATCCAGGTGACCAAAAGTGAAAATGTTGGAGAATTTTCGATAGATGTTTAATGTGTGTTTGGTTAAAAACAAACTTTGAAATCTACGATTATGCCATCTTTAAGGACTACAACCTGTCGCTCTCTCATCTCCAGGGAAACGGTCATGCTCTTCGTTTTTCCACTCTTCCCCTCCTCTTCCTATCTCCGCTTGCTGAGAGCTCTGTTGCCATACTGATGACCGAGCGACATTTCCTGGATGTTGAGACGGGCGTTCATGTCACCCGGGACGACCTTCTATCTGTCCTCGTCGATGTGACATCACTGACAGTCAGAGTTCACATGAATGCCTCCGCAGACGGGCCGATACGGTGAGGACACAGTCTGATGTCATCACAGGAGGAGGAGGCGCCAGATGTCTGCAGGGCAGGGCCAGGTCCTCTGGACCGGCTGGTTGTCCTACTGTGTCTCTGACTGTCCTCTGTCTCTCAGTCTCAGTTCGGTGTTTCTGGATGTCGCTGACTCTGGTTCAGTGTCTGGCGTTCAGGCCGTTGCCGTGGAAACCTGTGAATGTCCGTGGGGGTACAGTGGCACTTCCTGTGAGGTCAGCACTCCATTTCTGATGCTGATGTAAAGAATGTGAAATATCCCATAATACTGTCTACACTGTGTGTGTGTGTGTGTGTGTGTGTGTGTGTGTGTGTGTGTGTGTGTGTGTGTGTGTGTGTGTGTGTGTGTGTGTGTGTGTGTGTGTGTGGGCGTGTCAGAGAGGGTTCTACAGGGTAGGCGGAGTCTTGTTTGGAGGAAACTGTATGCAGTGTGAGTGTAATGACCATGCCTCTGAGTGTGACATCAACGGAGTTTGCTTGGTGAGTTTGAGCAACACACAATGTGTTAAAAATACACATTTAAATACTTTGTAGTATTTTGTGCCTCAAATTTTTCTGGAAATTGTGCTTGTGTTTGTGCGCTTGAAATACTTTGTGTTCAGACTTTCGATGCTGTTGCTCCGTATGGTCTTGTCATTTTGTCAAAATGAAACCAACTGTGGACAAACCCCACAATGCACTGCTTCCTACCTGGGCCACCTCAGGTCTGTGATGTGGGACGTCAGCGGAGCTCGGTCGTCGGTGGCAGCGGGTTAAAGTCAGACAGCAACTCAGATTGGACAATGATTGTTCCATGTTGAGCACGTTTTCCCTTCGGCGAGTGTTTGTAACAGACATCTTTCTGTCTCTTTCAGGATTGTACCCATAATACCACTGGTCCTCACTGTGATCACTGTCTCCCTGGTTTCTATGGTGATGCCACAGAGGGGACGGCAGATGACTGTCAGCTGTGTCCATGTCCTCTGACACAGCAGTCCAACAGGTTCAAATTAAAACTCTTTATATTCTCATATTGAATGTTTCATGGTTATGTTTATAGCTCTTAATGATCAACTTTCATTTTTTTTTTTTTTTTTTACAACCATGAGAAGTAAGTCCAAAGGGCTTTGTAGTCTGGTGGTGTGGAAGAAGATACCTCTGAATCAGCAGCAGATACAGAAGTATCTGCCGTCGGACGCGGCGGATACTTCCGTGTCTCTGGTCGGCCGCAGGAGATACAGAAGTGTCTCCGGTCGGACGCAGCAGATACTTCTGTCAGGTGTGAAGTTGTTGGACTTGACAAAGGTGTGACCGAGTGTTTCCCTCAGTTTCAGTCCCACCTGCGTACTGGAGCCGTCTGGCCAGGTGTCATGTGACCGTTGTCAGGATGGATACACAGGAACAAACTGTGAGAGGTGAGGATGAGTAATCAAACGATCCAGCAATCGAAAGCAGTGTGCATGCTGTGACACCTACCTCTCTGTGTCTCCAGGTGTGCCAGTGGTTTCTATGGTAACCCGCAAGTAGTGGGCGGGTCCTGTGTCCGCTGTGAGTGTCATGGTAATGTAAACATCAGTGAGGCGGGGCACTGTGACATCATCACTGGAGAGTGTTTGCGATGCCTTGACAACACTGCTGGGAAACACTGTGAGGTCTGTCGGCCTGGTTACTATGGAGATGCCGTGCACGCCAAGAACTGTCGGGGTGAGTCGCAAACCAACACACACACACACACACATTTATATTTGTAGCAGAAGGAAAGTTGATCTTTGAAAATCCAGATAAGATTTAACCTTTTGACATTTCTTCTTTGTTGTCACGTGACTCACATGATCATGATGATGGTGCGGGTGGGTCATCAGTCATATGATCCATCACCAGATCATCAATAAAAATCCTCTAACAGATCAATAATTTACCTTCAGGTCATTAAATGTTAATAAATGTGAAATAACGATTATTGATTCGCTGATCATTAACTCTCATCAGTATTTGTGTATTCAGTCAGTTTCAGGTATTAATGATTCATTTTTTTGAAAATATGATTTATTGACCTCGGAGTGTTTAGTAGGAAGATTTATTGACAAATGATCGGGTGATGAGAATGTTAAGGGGCAGCTTCAAACTCTTCCTCTCTTTCAGAATGTGGCTGTGATGTGAGCGGCTCCCATTCCAGTGTGTGTGATGTCACAACAGGACAGTGTGTGTGCAGAGGCAACGTAACTGGACGCAGCTGCGACCGCTGCCAGGTGAGATCCACACACACACACACAAATCGGCATCTCATTCATGACTCAGCAGTTTTTTCCCGGTTGTTTGTCAACAAGCAGCTGCTGGAACCACACCGGGTTCTCTGACATTCTGTATGTTTGTGCGTGGCTCCACTGAGAACCTCCATATGATGAAGCTGATGTGAAACTCCACTTCCCATCATGCGTCCTGCTCTTCCTCTTCTTCACTTTTCTTTTTCTGTGGTTTATTTTTTCAGTTGGGCTTCTTCGGCCTCCGCAGCGGGCAGGGCTGTCAGGCCTGTGGCTGCAACCAATCAGGATCTCTCACTGAGTCATGTGATGAGATGGGGCGATGCCAGTGTGAAGAGGGCATCGCTGGAGATAAGTGTAACCGCTGTAGCCGTGGTTACTATGGTTTCCTTTCCAACGGCTGCACAGGTAGTTAAACAGATGGTCAGTCAGTCTGGCTGGTTAGTCATCTCTCTCACCTCTGATTGGCTGATCCATTTTCCTCCCAGCATGCACCTGTGATCACACTGGAGGGAACTGTGACCCTGAGAACGGTGAGTGCATCTGCCCCGCACACACAGAGGGACTCACCTGTGAAAGCTGTAAGACCGGCTACTGGGGTCACGACCCCACGATGGGCTGCAAGGTACACAATGATACACAACATTAAACAACTATATATAAAGATACACAGCAATACACACACACACTAATATTGTTGTGCCTCTTCAGCCGTGCAGCTGCAGTGCAGCAGGAAGCTCCACTCCTCAGTGTGATCTGACCAATGGGCAGTGTCCATGCAGAGACGGGTTTGCTGGTAGGTCATGTGGCCAGTGTGCCCCTGGGTACCATGGTTACCCAGCATGCACGGCGTGTGGCTGCGACATGGCGGGAACGGAC
>KV751389.1:1445835-1460200 GCA_001698575.1 Mola mola
CTTCCACCCAAAAGAATTCGAATAGAATAAAATAAAAAGCCAGTATTGTCATTGTATAAAGAATATAGAAAGAAATTGGAGATGATTCATCTACTTAGGTGCGAGACATTAATGAGAACAAGAAATTAAAACATAAACCATTTAAGACAAATGACAGACACCATCTCTCATAAATAGTAAATCAAATACACTTAGAATACATATGTATAAAGTATCGTACTGAAAGTTATTGCACATTGATTGCACATCATTAGGGCTCTTTGTAAAATCATGAGTTCATTAAATTTGTTTTTTAGTCTTTTGGACTTCAAACACCCTGTGTCTCGTACCTGATAGCCGGGAAATGAACTGTGACCAGGGAAGAAACAGTCCTTAATGATTTTTCTGGCCCTGGAGAAACACCAGGAGCATGATATTTCATCCATCGAGGGCATAGGGCAGACAATGATTTTCTGTGCCACATTTGTCACCTTCTGCAATGATTTCCTGTCAGCAATGGAACAGCCAGCATATCACACCGAAATGTAGCCTGCCAGCACATTTTTCAGTTGTGGCACAGTAAGACACCAGCAGCTGCTCATTCACTCTTGAGTGTTTCAGGAAGTCAAACGCTGCTGGGCCTTCTTCACTACTGCACAGACATTAGCTGAACAGGAGAGATCCTTGGAGATCTGGACAACTTGGAACTTAAAGGTGGAGGCCTTGTCCACCTTGTCCCCATTGATGTGGAGAGGGGCAGGTTCTGCTTGATGCCTCTTGAGATCAGTTGGCACAAATTGTTTGCATCACACCACACAGAGAGCCTCTGGGTCTCATTTCTGTATGCTGACTCATCCCCACCATGTATAAGTCCCACCATGGTGATGTCCTCAGCAACTTTATGATGGTATTGGAGGGGTGAATGAGAGTGCAGTGATGGGTCTACTGAGCATAGAGAAGAGGGCTCAGCATACAGCCCTGTGGGGAGCCAGTAACAAAGATGAGGGTGGAGGAACAACGTGGGCAAATTTTGACAGTTTGTGGGTGATTTGTTATAGAGTCTTTAATCCAGGCACAGGTGGAGGGGGAAAGTTCAATTTTGACAGTTTTCTAAGATGATGATGGTGTGAAAGGCTTGAGCTGTAGTCAATAAAGAGCATAGCCTGGAGTTTCAAGGTGGCTCAAAGCTGTTTTGAGGGCTGTAGTGAAGATTTCATATGTATATCTGTTTGCTCTGTAGGCAAACTGACGAAGATTGAAGGATGGCAGGCTGGAGGCTGGCTTGAATATGGTCAGCACTGACTCTTTCAAAACGCTTCGTGACCACAGATGTTAGCACTTTTGGTCTGTAGTCATTGACGCTTGCTGGCTTTTTGGAGATGGGGATGATGGTATCTGAGTTCAGGTAGAATGGGATGATAGCTTGTGTCAGGGACAGGTTAAATATCCTGGTGGGGACCCCTGAGAGCTGGTCAACACAAGCCTTAAGTACTTTAATGAATACTCGATGAGAGAGAGAGCGAGAGAGAGAGAGAGATGGTCCTCCACGATGTTCTTATATTCCTCCTTTGCAGCTTTGATGCCACTTATTAGGTCTGCTCTTGCTATGTTGTACTGAACTCTGTCTGCCGATTTTTAGGCCTCATCACGGGTTCAAGAAGGGACTGAACTCCTGTCATCCAGGGTTTCTGGTTGGTAAAGAACCTGATGTGTTGATTCATCATTACACTGATAGAACAGTCTCTCTGTGTTCCTTTAAGTCCTGTTGTGCAAATATGTTCCATTGCATGTGTTCAAAACAGTCCTGCAGCTGTAGGAGTGCTCCCTTAGGCCATTTTTTTTCTGTTTAATGCTGGCATGGTTTTTCTTGTGAGGGGGGTGTATGCAGGGATGAGAAGCAGATAGGTGGTCTGACATGCCTAGCTGAGGGAGGGCACCATTGTGTATGCATGTTTCAGGTTTGAATAGACACAGTCCAGTGTGTTGTGCACTTTACATATTGTACAAATTTGGGAAGAAAAGTTTTTAACCATACATGATTCATTTTCCCAGCTACAATGTAAGCTCCTTCAGGGTGGAATCTCCAATCTTTGTTTATAATGTCCCAAAGATGGTCAAGAGCTCTGCTAGTGTTGGCATCAGGTGGAATGTAGCTAACAGTGATAATAACCACCCTTAGCTCTCCAGGCAGATACACATTTCGGGCATTACTTCCAGGTCAGGAGGGCAATGGGTGTGTATGCTCTTGCTGTTTGTACACCAATCACTGTGGACATGCATAGACCACCTCTTCTGCTCTTACTTGAGTTGTTCTTCCTATTGCAGCGGTGGAGCAGGCTGCAGTGTAGCCAGGAGTCCGTAATGATCATCACACAGCAATTACAAACGTGGGTGTTCATGGCAAGTAGAACTTCCAATGGACCTGACATTAGTGAGGAAGATTCTTGGGAGTGGATGTCTGAATGGTTGCCTTAATAGCCTAGCAAGTAGGCCCGTCCAACAACGTTGTTTCTGCTTCTGCACTCCCCACTGCCTCTCAGGCCTGGCAACAATCCTTGGAGACCTGTGTGGTCCAGCATTATCCTCCGGTTTGGAGTGAGTCCGTTAGAAATTGGACATAATGTCTGATTACAACGGAGTCCGACGTCAACAAAGTCATCTGATTATACACGAGTTTCATTCGATCACACATACAAACGCACAACAAAACACGCAAAGAGAACGCACCGTAACAGAGAGCTTGGAGCTGCGGCATACCTGCGCGCCTCCATTTTGTGGGAGTCATGGAGATGTCAAATCTTTCAACCTTGACTCAGATAAAGCCGAGTGCCCTCTCATTTATATCATATTACTGACTGCTGCAAACGCTTCCTTGTTTGAGATTGGTAAAATATCATTTGGAAATCCAGGAGTCTTTGTTTTTGTTGATGTTTACAAAACTGAACATTTGGAACTTGCTTTTGTTATTAAGGTAAAATGGCTGTAACGGCCCAAGGGTTAGGACTAAACAATTTATAGTTGGGTTTCAATATAATTTATTTTGAAGGTTCGGTGGTGGTTTGTCTGCTCATCTAATTTGAAGGTTTTTTGTTTTGGTTGATGTCGTCATACCTGTTTTGTGCTTTGACTTGCTTGGCTGTTTTGTTAATTGCTTGTGAAAAGGTCATGTGACAAAACACGTCTCCTTTGTAGGGTTGGTCCTCATCAAAAAAAATTTAGCAAACCACTACAACACACATTGTCTTACTAACACGTTCTAAAACACA
Source organism: Mola mola (assembly GCA_001698575.1). NCBI lineage: Eukaryota > Metazoa > Chordata > Actinopteri > Tetraodontiformes > Molidae > Mola > Mola mola. The sequence continues at coordinate 1,449,081 of KV751389.1, forward strand.
TGCTAACACAAGCTAAATGAAAATAATCAAAAATATGTTTATTCCAAAGTGTGTTGTACACATGCAAACTTACACATGCAAATTTTATTTGGTGTTGAAATGCAAAAATTTAAAATAAAATATAAGACATAGATTTGAATGTGTCAGGTGAAAACAGCAGAGGTCAGCAGACTGTCGTTTTTGTGTTTTTCTTTAGGACTGCCATCATCACACTAGTGGCTGGAGCTGTGAGATGTGTGCCCCGGGGTATTATGGGAATGTCAGCGGTTCCATCACTGACTGCTCGCTGTGTGCTTGCCCCCTGCGGGACAACAGGTAACACTGCAGATTCTTAATTTATACTCCTGTGTGTTTGATTCATTTTCCTGACTGTGTGTGTGTGTGTGTGTGTGTGTGTGTGTGTGTAGTTTCAGTCCGACATGTGTGTCAGAGGGAGCGTTTGGTGATTTCCGCTGCACTGCCTGTCAGACGGGCTACGAGGGGAGATACTGCGAGAGGTAAGAGTCATAACGTCGTACTCAGGTGAAGATGATATCAACACCGCCCGGTTCTGGAACGTCAATGCGAAAATTACGTAGATAGGAGGCACCGCTATGATTTCCAAACTGACACTGGAAGTGACATCACACTGAACTGTCATTCTGCAGGTGCTCTGTTGGTTACTATGGTAACCCCTCGTTGCCAGGAGGGGTGTGTTCACAGTGTAGCTGCAGTGGGTGGGGCTCGCTGCAGCCGCTGTGTGATGGGCTGAGTGGAAAGTGTGACTGTAAGGCCGGGGTCAAAGGTCGAACATGTGACCAGTGTGACGAGAGGCATGTCCTGCAGGGAGAAGAGTGTGTGTGTGAGTAACAGCCACACACATGTACACACACACGCACACACATGCGTGTCCCGTGTTCTGATGTGTATGTGTGTATTTGTCCAGCGTGTGACGACGACTGCACCGGCGTTCTACTCGATGACCTGGAAAACATACACAACCACTTCCTGTCTGTCAACCTCAGTGGCGTTGCCATAGCACCGTACCGTCGCCTAGTGCTGCTGGAGAACCAGACCAGAAACGTGAAGGTAAATGCTGCATGATGCTCCCCTGAGACCAGGTGAATCCAGGTGAAGCGGTCATGTGACCTGCGGTTTGTTTGGACAGGTGGTGCTTTTGGGGAACAACTCTGTTGCTCTGCATTTGTCCGGAGTGGAGGACAAACTGGAACACCTGACCTCTGACCTCAGTGCTCTGCTGCAGCAGGTAACATGCTTCCTGTGTTCTCGTGTGAAGACGCTTCATGTTCATAACATCGTGGGAACTTTCATTGTCAGAACATTTTGGGACTGCTGGATTGTGCGAGGTGACTAAAAAGAGCTTCCTATATTTCCTATTTTAACTGGCCAGGTCACACGTCTGTCTGATGACATGGGGAAATTGGGCGTGTCAATAGAGGAGGGCCATTCCCAGGGCTCATTGCTGCTGCAGAATATTAGCGTGCTTCAGGACAGCATCCAGAGTAAACAACACCACATTACAGTGACATCATAACCAGCAGAAAAATAACTTACAAACTGAAAATGAGAAGCAGGTTGAAAAATGAGGATAAAATAAAACTCTACCTTTGATTGGTCCAGTGCTTCAGAGGGAGGCGTGGCAACTGAACCAGACTGCAGAGGAGGAGCTCAGTTCAGCCAATCAAACACATCTGCTGGAGGAGGTGAAGTCAATGTTGGTAACCATCAGAACAGTCAACCTGACAGCCGCCAAAGCTGCAGCCACTCAGGAGCTCAGGTGTGTGTCACATGTTTCGTTTCGCCTCACATTTTTCTTTTATTGGTGCTTAATCTCTCCCCCCCACCCCTCCCCGCAGTCTTTCGGAGTATCTCATCCCGGTGGACTTCCTGTCCAGCAGAGTTGCAGTTGATGACAGGCTCCGCCCCCTCTCCGCCTCTATCTCTTTTAGCATGGAAAGTCTGAAACTTTTAGACACGCAACTTATCGACGCAGCTCAACGGAACTCACAAACACACACACTTCTGGATGCTCTACATACTCTTTTACACCAATACCAGGTAACCACACACTCACTCTGGATGATATGTTGGGGTTAATAAAGTGGGATGGCTGTCCTACGTGTGACTGTCTCATCAGGGCAGGAAGGCTCTCTGGTTTTTAATGTTCAGGAAGCGAAAACAGGCGGTCGTATGTGGGACTCGCACACACCGAAACGGGTCTCGTTCTGGGTCTGGTTCCGTTCTCGGGTCTGAAAACCTTGACGCTTTCTAGCAAACCAGCCGACGTCACAGTCCAAGGGCGTTACTCAATGCACAACGCATTTTTAAAATGTGATAATTTGTTCTGGTGCTCTTGTGGACTCCACTCTGTCAGTTCCACTTACAGCTTAGTTCTGCAGGTGCTGCCTTTGAGTTCCTTCCTAAACTCTGGTTGAAATTTTGGCATCCCCAACATATTGTTTCCCCGGGAGACCACTGAACAACTTTCTTCAATGTAGATTTGGTCTCTGTCCTTCTTTTTGCCTCTCGTCTTCTAGTTTTTTGTTTAATGTCGGCGGAAACAACACTTGTTTATCTCTGCTTCCTGATAATACACGCCCACCGGAGACGTCACGATTCGCAACGAAAAAAAACAGCTACTTTTTGGTTCCCGTGTGAACAGATCCTGAACCTAAAAAGTTCTTAGTGTGAACGCTCTTGCTGGTTCAAAGCAGGCGCAGGAACCAGAACCAGCATGGATCCGTGTTGGTGTGAAAGCGCTAATGGAAGACTCCTTCCTCACAGTGCTGCTGAGGGTGGAGCCTGAGCGGCCACAGCTGTCAGGTTTATTTTCATCATGTTTACCCTCTGCCAGCCACGATGACGACGACAAAAATGTCTCCTCACTTAAGAAAATTTTCAGAATGAAAAATAAACACGTGATTAATTCTTTAACACACTTTTTACTTCATGTTAAAGGAGATTTACTGTTTGTATGCAGATGCTGACCGTGTTTGCTACTTGAAAATGAATATAGCAGAAAAATAAATGTACCACATGAAAAGTGATACTACAAAATGTAAAGAAACTAAATGAACAGATACTAAAAAGTGTCACATTGGAAATTAAATGAAAATTCTGCCAAATGCCTTAATAAGCTGTCGCTCACAACGTGGGTTTTGTTCCACTGAAAATGTGACCTAAAGCAGACATGCAGACCTGATTGATCAACTGGATGGTTAAATTCTTGTGATGTCGATCAGTCTGTCCAGCAGAATGTGAGTGTGGAGCACGTGGCCGTGGACGCAGCACTGGAGCCCAGTCAGCTGCTGCTGGACCACACCGTCAGCCTGACGCAGGAGCTGACCAACAGCACCGCAGTAAGAACACGTCAGTCACACAGCAGCTGCCATTAGATACGGGATGAACATGTAATAAACGTGTACCAAAAAGTAACAAAATGCGTGATGAACATATAATGAATACATGATAAATGTGTGACGAAAAGTAACAAAACACGTGATGAACATATAATGAATACATGATTAATGTGTGACGAAATGTAACAAACACGTGATGAACATATAATGAGCACATTATAAACGTGTGATGAGTACGTGACGAACACATAAACACATGATGGAGCTGGTTTTGGTGTGCGTGTGCAGCAGGTGGAGTTGTTCGGCATGCAAGCGGATCAGTGGCGCCCCCTGCTGAGGAAACGGGTAGACGGTTTGATTGTTGGTCTGAAAATGACGGACGCTCTCGAGAATGTTTATCGTGCAGAAGAACACGCCCACCTGCTACAGAACCACGCCCACTCCCTACACAGGTAAATGTGTGTCTGTGTGCTTCTGTGTGTTTATGTGTGGTGTAATAACACGTGTCCTCCCCTTCAGCATCCTGTTTTCGGGATGGAATGTGTCTCAGAACGGCAGCCGATTGGTTCAGCTCAACAGTGACATCACAAAACAAGTTGGCTCAGCACAACAGGTGGCCTATGGCACCGACGGATCTGCCTCCCTCGCTCTCAACCTGGTGAGTGTGTTCTGCTTGAAAATCAAATGTTTGAGCTGTGACGGGATGGTGCAGTGAGGTTCTCGGCCAGTACCTGCTCTGCCAGCCAGAGGAAGAAGACCCCGTCCAGCAGGCGCAGATCCACAAATGATGTTTGTGTGTGTGTGTTTCAGACTCTCCAGTCAGAGCAGCCATTGTCGGAGGCGAGCCAAGCCAACCTGAACCTCAGCGCTGCTGTTTTAGGAGACAGCCAACAAATCAGTGAGACGGCTGAAGGTCCGTATCCTGATGAGGAGGCTGAGACCTTCATCTCATGAACAAATGAACTTGACTTTCCTCATGTCCGTGAAGGTTCTCAGTCATCCAGGTCATCTTAATCTCGGGAGTGTTTTGTAGGAAGCAACTGGACTTCTTACCTTGTTTGAAGACGTTTCGCCTCTCATCCGAAAGGTTTCTTCAGTTCTGAGGGTCAGTGCAGGAAACCCAGGTATTTAACCCAGAGTGGGTGGAGGCAATCACCAAAAATAAGGACGTGGTTGAAAGCACCCAGCCTGGGGGGCAATCCTCTGGCTAGGCATCATGTGAGTCGTTAAGGTCACATGAGCTCTAAACAGGGGTGGTGGACTAAGACACCACTTGTCTGCAACCTACAATGCTGTCTCGGGAGCCCTCCCCAGGCGGTTTAACCCTCATACACACCTGGGGCCATGTGATCTCAAGGTGTCACATGAAAGCAGGGGTGAGGGGCAAACACTCTCAAGTGATTCACACCTGGGCTCATGTCACCTTAACGACTCACATGATGCCTAGCTAGAGGATCGCCCCCCAGGCTGGGTGTTTTCACCACGTCCTTATTTTTGGTGATTGCCTCCACCCACTCTGGGTTAAATAGCTGGGTTTCCCGCACTGACCCTCAGAACTGAAGAAGCCTTTCGGATGAGAGGCAGAACGTCTTCAAACAAGATGAGAAGTCGAGTTGCTTCCTACTAAACACTCCAAGACTTTCCCCATGTTTTCACTCTGACCTTTGACACACAATCGGTGACAAATAAGAACCCATTTCTGATTTCCCATCTCCTGTCTGTCTGTCTGTCTGTCTGTCTATCTTGACAGACTTGCAGTTTAATGTTTCCATGGTAACCAGCAGACTGGGATTATTGAGAGAGAGTGTCCATAACTTCAGTCCCCTCCTCCATCAGCCAATCAGAAACCTGCTCAGCCTCTCTAATGGTGAGACTGTCTTTTCAGGCTCCCCCTGTGGTACCGTTCGTGTTAACACGTATGACTGATTTGAACGTGTGACTGACATTTTTTCCATCAGGTTCATCTGTGGCGCTGCACCACGCTCACTTTCAGGCTGCAACAGCACGGTCCAGCCTGCAGGGGGCGCTACAGCGGCTGCACAAGCTCACACAGCAGCTGCAGAACTCATCCTCTTTGGTGGAAAACGCACACAACACAGTGAAGGAGGCCAGTAAGCTGGTTACTCACACACACGCTGCAGGTAGGTCAGCAGTTTCTGTTCACGAGGACCCTAAAACAGGTTCACTGTTAACATGTCCTATTCCTCAACCCTCAGCCAGTGAGGCGCAGCACAAGCTGGAGGAGGTGGAGCATCGTGCAGCGCGTCTGATGGAACGGATAAAACCGCTAAGCATGCTGGGAGAAACACTGAGCAGGAATCTGTCCGACATCAGAGAGCTGATCAATCAGGCCCGAAGACAGGCCGCCTCGGTACATAAACACACACAGAGCAGCACACAAAAGACTACACACAGACACATCCAGCCAGCTGCATACACAACATGAACTACACGCTACATTACAAACAGTTTATCATAATGTTGAAAGGGCTGATGATGATGATGATAATGATGATGATGTCACCAGATTAAGGTGGCGGTGCAGGCAGACAGAGGTTGCGCTCGCTCTTACAGACTGCCGACTGAGTCGAGTAACTTCAACACTCTGACTCTCATCCTGAAGACGTCCAGTCCCAACAACCTGCTGTTCTACCTTGGCAGCAACACCACGGTACTTCATACAGCACTTCACAGTACTACACACAGTCCTAGAAACCTGCTGTTCTACTTTGGCAGCAGCACCACGATACTTCATACAGCACTTCACAGTACTACACGCAGTCCTAGAAACCTGCCTTTCTATTTTGGCAGCAGCACCACGGTACTTCATACAGCACTTCACAGTACTACACACAGTCCTAGAAACCTGCTGTTCTACTTTGGCAGCAGCACCACGATACTTCATACAGCACTTCACAGTACTACACGCAGTCCTAGAAACCTGCCTTTCTATTTTGGCAGCAGCACCACGGTACTTCATACAGCACTTCACAGTACTACACACAGTCCTAGAAACCTGCTGTTCTACTTTGGCAGCAGCACCACGGCACTTCATACAGTACTTCATAATGCTACATGCAGTCCCAGAAACGTGCTGTTCTACCTTGGCAGCAACACCACGGTATTTCACATGGTCTCATCTTGTCTCACTTGTCTTCTTCCGCTTATTTGGTACCGAGTCAGGGGGCAGTCTCAGCAGGGAAACCCAGACACGACCCTCCTTGGCCACTTCCACAAACTCCTCTGGGGAATACCAAGGCATTCCCAAGCCAGCTGAGATATATATTCTCTCCTGCATATCCTGGGTCTGCCCCAGGGTCTCCTCCCAGATGGACATGCCCAAAAAACCTTCCCAGGGAGAAACCAGATGCCCAAACCACCTTAGCTGGCTCATCTTAACACAAAGGAGCAGCAGTTCTAGTCTGAGCTTCTCCCTCTGTCTCTGAGGCTGAGCCCAGCCACTCTGCGAAGGAAACTCAATTCATCACCTTGTGTTCATGATCTTGTTCTTTGGTCACTATCAGGAGCTCATGATCACAGGTAAGGATTGGACAATTGAGACAACAGCCACCTGGCTCCTCCCTGCACCACAATGGACCGAGCATCCACATCCAGATGCTACCCCGATCTTTCTGTCAGTCACTTGGTCCATTTTCTGCGCACTCGTGAACAGAACCCAGAGAAACTTAAACTCCTCCACATGGCAGCAACTCTGCCCTGACACAGAGTGGGCAATTCATCCTTAGCTGGTTGAGAACCATGGCCTTGGACTCAAAGATGCCTTAAACTCCAACCCTAACTGTTAACATATCTGACATACCAAACCAGGCTCTGGCTCTGACATTACAGAGATCAAATATCACAAATCAACTGGCCATCTACCCCATATTCCCAGAGCACCCCCCACAGGACACCTCAAGGGACATTGTTGAATACCCTCTCTAGATCCACCAAACACATGTGGACTGGCTGGGCAAACTCCCGTGGCTCTACCAGTACCCTCACAAGAGTGTAGAGCTGCTCCAGCACTCCATTGCCAGGAAGATAACCGCATTGTTCCCCCTGTATCCGAGGTTTGACTAATAGCCAGACTCTCCTCTTTAGCACCCTGGAGTAGACGTTCCAGGAAGGCTGAGGAGTGTGATCCCCCTGTAGTTGGAACACTGTTTCTGGTTCCCCTTCTTAAAAAAGCGAACCACCACACCAATCTGCCACTTCAGAGGCAATGTTCTTGATGTACACACAGTCTCATAACATCCAGAGCCTTATTAACTCGGGGTGAACCTCATCCGTCCCTGGGGTGTTGCCCGGTTGTTTAACAATCTCAGCAACCTCAACCCCAGTGATGAGAGAGTCCGCCTCTAAATGCTCTGGTTCCCCCTTCTCTGTGGAATATGTGCTGGTAGAATTGAGGAGATTCTCCAAACATTCCTTCCACCGCTTGACTGTACACTCAGCCGGTCAGCTGCTCCCCTCCAGCACTGAAGACAGTGTGGATGATGTGCCACTTTCCCCTCTTGAGTCACTGGACCGTCTGAGAGAATTTGTATAGGGCCAACTGAAAGGCTTGCTCCAAGGCTTCACCAAAGTCCTCCCAGACCTGAGTTTTTGTCTCTGCGACTGCATTGTTTGGCTCAAAGGCAGATGTCTGGTGGCTCTTGAGTCCGACAAGACAGCCATACCCTTTATGACTCATCCTTTAGTTTAATGGCCTCCTTCATCTCTGGTGTTCACCAGTGGCTTTAAGATTTCATGTAGTACCAGCAACCTTGAGACCACAACTGCAAACAGCTGCCTTGGCAATGGCAGTGCGGAACATGAAACACTCAGATTCCATGTCCCCCGCCACCCCGGGGATGTGGTTGAAGCTTTTTTGAAGATGGGAGTTCAGGATCATTTTGACAGGGTTCTTAGCTAGACATTCCCACTATTCACTTGGGCCTGCTGAGTCTGTCCGGCATGCTCCCCTGCCCCCTGATCCGACTCACCACCACCAACTCTGACTCCTTCTGCAGTTGGTGTGCCCACTGGAGGATGGACCCCATGGGCAAAGGTCCCAGCCCCCAAGTACTCGCCAATGGGGCCCCTTGGCCAGGCATGGCTCAAGGGTGGGACCCACGTACCCCTCCAGGCAGGGTGCACAAATCCTTGATTCCAACGACATAGGGGTCTCCTTGAACTGCACCTAGTCTGGCCCCTCACAGCCTCGTTCACTGTTGTAGTACTAACAATATCTCGTCACCATCACAGTACTGATGACATTTTGTTTACCAATGCTAAACTTGCAGTACTGACGATGTCTTGTTCATCATCACAGTACTTATGTCTCATTTACCGCTGCAGTACTGTAAACGTGGCATTTAAGTCTAGTAAATGAAAGCTTAATTTGTAAACCCTGAGTGTCTTTAATGAATCTGAGGCTGTGGAAACATCATTGTCCAGGTGTCTTATCTTTGTCATGTAATTCCTCCTGTATTCACATTTGTTGTGCTCAGGTAGACTACCTGGCAGTGGAGATGCATGATGGGAAGGTGTCTCTCCTGTGGGACTTGGGTTCAGGCACCTCAAAACTGGAGTTTCCTGGACTAGACATCACCAACAACAGATGGACGAGGATCAATGCTACACGGTAAGCAAACACATCACATGATCAGAACATGATGTCATCATTTCCTGGAGTCACCTGTTGCAGACACCAAAGCATAAAGACTCTGGGGAAGAAGTAAAGTTAGTCTAAGGCGTTGTTGAGTATGGACATTTGGAGGAGCAGCAGGAGCAATGAACAGTGATGGAGTGTTTTCTAATAATATTACCTAAAGGAAGCATATATAGAGTAAACAGTGTTGGTCCAAGTACAGTTGGATGTGATGGAGGTGATGAAGGAGTTGGAGACACACATTGATTATGTTTAATAGTGGAGTGGTGACTAGGGGTGATAGCACAGCTTGGGTGGTATAAGGTTTAAGAGACAAGCTGACAGTTTATATGAAGAAATTGTTTTATTTAGCTCACAAAGGTCAAGTGGATAGAAGCTCTCATCCAAGAGACTTTATGACATATATAATTTTATTTTAGAAGTGAGTTTTTAAGAGTTTGTATGGCTGGAACAGAATGTTAAATGAGTTGTGGGTTTGTGGTGATGACATGATGTCGGCAGGTTTGGTGCCCACGGCTCACTGTCAGTCCATCAACTCGACTCAGAGTTGGAGCCATTGCCTGAAGTAACAGCGACGTCACCGGGAACATCCCGAGTTTTAGACATCGACAGAAATACAGAGATCTTTGTTGGTGGACTGGGATCACACACTCAGGTATAACAGAAACACACTCAGGTAACACAGCAGACATACAGGTGTGTATGGGCAGGTACTGACAGTGTGTGATGTCAGAGGCCCGCTGCACTGCGATCCTCCACCTTTCAGGGCTGTGTTGGCGAAGCGTTGCTGAACGAGAGGAACATTGGACTGTGGAACTATGCCAGCCGGGAGGGAGCATGTGGAGGCTGCTTCAGCAGGTACACTCACATACCTATGAGGTCACTGACTGACCCCGCCCACCGCCGCAGTTCAACTCTACTCACAGTGAAACTTTAGGAGCTGTCTTTCACTCTGTCTTTCAGTCCCCAGGCAGAGGAGACATCCTTCCACTTTGATGGATCTGGATTCGCAGTGGTTCAGAAGTCGCTCCGGGCGACCTCCACCTCCATTGTGCTGTTGTTTAAGACGTTGTCTCCGAGTGGATTGCTACTGTACCTGGCCTCCAACAACACCGTATGGCACACGCACACTTCCTGTTCAGGTTCTTGTTGAGGAAAAGATGAAGACATGACCTCACTTCCTGTTTCTTGCAGAGGGACTTCCTGTCCATGGAGCTTATGGAGGGGCAAGTTCGTCTGACCTTTGACCTCGGCTCAGGTGCTCTGATCCTGACCTCCAACAAGAAGTACAACACCGGAATCTGGTACAAGATCACACTGCAGAGGAACAAACGCAAAGGTAGGAGTACTGCAGTAGTACTGTTACAGTATAGCAGTTCACCACTGCGGTGTACTGTGCATTTTACTGTAAGCTCTCAGGGGGTGTGGCTGCCTAAAATGATGTCACTGTACTTGCAGCAGCATTAATGTTACCTCTGCTACTGCAGCATCTGGTAGTACTGATACTACAGTGTGTCACAGGGTACCTGTCTATTATGGCTGCTGACCAATCATCATATAAGGAAGTGTTGGAGGCGGAGTCTCCTGGAATGGCCTCTGATCTTAACCGCTCTGACCTTGATCCGATCTACATCGGAGGACTTCCTGCTTCTAGACCAATCAGGTGAGTCCATACTGTCTGCACCTTTTCGTCTACATTTCTACCCATCTCACTGTTTTCACCTGTCTGTCTGGTTGGTAGGCGACAGGTGGTGTCCAGGTCATATGTGGGCTGCATCAAGAATGTGGAGATCGCTCGGTCCAACTTTGACCTGCTGAGAGACGCGTTCGGAGTCAGGAAGGGCTGTGTACTGGAGGTACTATACACACACTGTTGATTTTTGAATATTTGATCTGTGTGTCCACTGATTGTTTTTATTCTTACAGATTAAAGTTGGGTTATGGTTTTGCTGGTCCTGTCAGGTGAATGAGCTGAAACTGGTTTGATTCGATGCGACTGCTCCAACATACTATGTCAGGTGTAGAAATATGGGATGTGGCTTGTTACCAGGTGGCTAGCTTATACGAGTGCCAAAGAGTGCTGCCTCTCAGTTAGTGCTGGTGCA
>KV751389.1:1472737-1486865 GCA_001698575.1 Mola mola
CCTGCTGGGCTGATTTCAGCCGACAGAAGAAAGGTTTTAAACAAAGTGCAGCTTGACTTCGTTTTCATCTTTACCTCACTGAGATGCAGTTTTCGTAACTCTTGTTTGTTAGCCGGTGTCGTGAAGCGACTGTGTGCGGTGCATACAGGTATTACCCAGAGTTGCAGTGAGCTGCTGTATTGGCCACACAGTTGCTGCCTGCACAGCATCTGCTGACTGAAAAGTGCCAGGTAAAGGCTGCGGGGGGAATGGGCAGTGGGCCCTGAAGAAATCTCTTTGAATGAAGCAGAGTGTTGTTGGAGGTGTGAGTGTTTCCTCTCTCAGCCTTAAATTTGGTACCAAATCCAGATGTGCAGTGTGACTGCGTGTGTGTGACACATCGCTGTGAACCCTGATCAGTTGGATGGATTCACTGGCAGCTGTGATGCTTCAGCTCCACTCTGTGATTGGTCAGACGTAAACTCTGCCTCTTTCATGCAAAGTCACTCATGGTCACTTGGTGAAATCCTGGGTTGACTCATCAGTTTGAGCGAAGAAAGATACTGTACCAGTGACGGATCCTGGACACGTTGGAAAAGTTACTCTTCAAGATTACTGTATTACGCATCGAGACCTTTTATGTGGGGCCATTTGAAACACACGTTACCGTGATTTAGCATAAATTCACCATAGTGTCATTAATAGAACAATTTCCAAATTAATAATGTCCAAGTGTTCCCCATGGCTGACGATGACCTCTATTTTATAACCTCTTGAAGATGACATTTGCCATTTTCTTTACTTGACTAGACAAAAAATTATGATGTAGCGCAATGAAAGCAACCTTTTGTGCACAACGTCAGTCCGGAGCACTAATAACGGTCTCCACACGGGCTGACGTGAATGAATGCCTTGTTTCTACGGGACACACAGGAAGGAGGTGTTGAAAAGTGGGTTGGCAGGGCCTTGACCTTATCTGGACTGGATGGGTCCATTGGTTCAGTTCTCAGCAAAACCGTTAACGTTGCTGAGAAGAGTTGTGTACCATTCGGTACCAGAACCCTGATCCTGTCCTGAAGGACAGACAGTCTGCTTTCAGCTCTCCTCTTGTCTGTCTTCTTTCTGACTGCAGGCGTTTCAAGGCCATGCCGACAAAGAGCCTAGAAGTGTGAGTGAACATCTTAGTTTGGTCCCATGCGTGAAGAATTGGACACTTACCTGGTCGTGGTCGATTTCTGTGTCTCCAGATATGACAATTCTCTTCTCGATTCTGGTTTCTGAAATTCCTCCTTTTAATGTCTGAGGAGGACAGAGACACAACCTAGTGACCAAACATCCCCTCTGCAGTGATCCTGACTGCCTGTGCAGAACTTTGTGTTACCTTGGTGATGTGGGTGGTGGTAGTAGTGTTGGAGGTTTCGGCGGTGAAGGTCTGCGAGCTCAGCAGCAAACCTCCAGGAGGATCCGAGTCCACGCGACTCTGAAACACACAAACACATCCAACATCAGCACTGACTTATTACTTAATGAAAGTCTATTGGTTATGTTAATGTTGTGTCACAGTTTAAGCACATTTCCAGAAACTGAGGCTCAAAACTGTCAACAGCAACTGCAAATAGTCTAAACTCCACATATCTGTCGGGAAATGAAACACAGCTCTTCCTCCTCTGTCTCCCGGTCTGACACCTGTCTGAATCACCTAATCGATGTTCCTTCAGCTGAGTTCAGGTGCAACATGAGTGAGACTGACTGGTGATCAGGTCATGAAGTGCGTAAATGATGCAGTTTTATGTTCAGACATCACAAAGCCATCTTTCAGGGACGTGTTAAAGTGGGACCAGAGGAACTGAGCTCAGGTCAGCAGTTTGGAGTTGTGTTGTTGAAACAGGAGCCTCATCTGTGGGATTTGAGGCCCAGGTCAACGTTGGCAGTCCGCAGTCTCTGGTCTGGTCTCCAGACTGGGAAAACCGGTTGGAATTCCAGGTGAGGGTTGAATTCTTGCTTTGTAGTCTGTGTAAGGAATGGAGGAAAAGTGGACTGGTGCCGATGTTTAAGAACAAGGGTGATGTGCAGAGTTGTAGCAGCTGATGAGCCACACAATGAAGATGTGAGAGTCGTGTAAGCAAGGCCGAGAGAAGAAGTGATGATTTGTGAGCAGCAGGATGGTTTCATGCCAAGAAAGAGCTCTAAAGACACCATGTTTGCTTTGAGAATGCTGATGGAGAAGTGGGAGAAGGTCAGAAAGAGCTGCATCGTGTCTTTGTGGATCTAGAGAAAGCCTACAACAGGGTGGCGAGGGAGGAACTGTGGTTCTGTGTGAGGGAGAGAAGGATGTTAGACTGGTGCAGGAGATGTATGAGAGCAGTATGACAGTGAGGAGGTCGCTGCAGGAGTGACGGAGGTGCATCAAGGATCGTCCCTGAGCCCGTTCTTGTTTGCTGTGGTGATGGACAAACTGACAGATGAGGTCAGGCAGGAATCTCTGTGGACGATGATGTTTGCAGATGACAATGTGATCTGCAGTGAGAGCAGGGAGCAGGTGGAGGAAAACCTGGAGAGGTGGAGGTCTGAACTGGAAAGAAGAGGAATGAAAGTCAGTGGCAGCAGGACAGAATACATCTGTGTGAATGAAAGGGAGGCAGGTGGAACAGTGAGGTTACAGGGAGGAGAGGTGGAGAAGGTCCATGAGTTTAAATACTCAGGTTCAACTGTTCAGACCGACGGGGATTGTTGTAAAGAAAAGAGTGCAGGCAGGGTGGAGAAAAGTGTCAGGAGTGATCTATGACAAAAGTGTAAAGAAGGTTTACAGGATGTTAGTGAGACCAACAAGGTTGTCTGGTTTGGAGACGTTTGAACCGACCAAAAGACAGGAGACAGAGCTGGAGGAGGCAAAGTTAAAGATGCTGAGATTTTCTTTGGGAGTGACGAGGACTGACAGGATGAGGAATGAGCACATCAGATGGACGACACAGGTTGGATGTTTGGAGACACAGTTTGAGATGGTTTAGACATGTGCAGAGGAGGGACAGAGGATATGGTAGAAGGAGGCTGAAGATGGAACTACCAGGCAGGAGGCAGAGAGGAGATTCATGATGTGGTTAAAGAGGACATGCGGATAGTTGGAGTGACAGGAGAAGCAGAGGACAGGGAGAGATGGAGGATGATTCGCTGTGGCGACTCCTAGATAGGTATAGATAGATAGGTTCTTCTTTCGGCCAGGTAAAGCTGAAAAAGGAAGATCACATCTGGACTGATGTTTAAAGCAGCAAAACTCATTGTTACACATTGGCTGAAACAGGAAATGCTTTAAAATTCATGAGTCACACTTCAGGATTGTTCAAGGTGCCATTTGTATCGAGAACAAGAACAGCCAAGAGTTTGAGTTTCTGCTCTGTGCAGACAATTTGTCAAACCAAACTGAGAGACACAACCAGCCGCAGTGCCCTAATATTTTATGAGACATGCTTTTCACATGTTTCAATCAATTAATCAATCAAATTACAAATCAAAATTACAAATACCAATTTGCCTCTGAGACCTGATTTCCTGTATGTAACTGTACTTAAAATATACTAAAAGAAAAGCATTGATTTGTCTGGTTATTTATGAAGTATTAGGCTATAGTTATTTTGGTCCGGCACTCTGAAGCCAAGCTGAGCTGCATATGGCCCCAGCACTAGAAAAGGTTGGACCCCCTGGTGTGTTGCCCCCACCAGAAACCTGATCAGACACCTAAACCACTGCCACCCAGCTGAGCATGCCCAGTTTGAAGACACTAATGCTAACGCGCAGTTATGCTCAACACAGCAAACGCTAATGCTGACGCGCAGTTATGCTCAACACAGCAAACGCTAATGCTGACGCGCAGTTATGCTCAACACAGCAAACGCTAATGCTGACGCGCAGTTATGCTCAACACAGCAAACGCTAATGCTGACCAGCACTCAGAGCTGACAGCCTGTATGAGCAGAGGGAGACCAGTGAAGATTAGGTAAATTCTGTGATGGATGGTCCTGATGAGCAGGGTTCAGATGTGGTGTTAGCAGAGCTGCTCAATCCGTGAGCTGTAGGTAAGGAGAAGCCACCATCAGATGACAGGTGAGTCGTTCTGTCAAGAAAAACTTCTTGCACACTTCAGTTTGAGTTGGAGGTTTGTCACATGTGGGCTTTTGATTGTGACAACGGTAAAAAAAAGAAAAATAAGTTTAAGGCAAAAAATGGAAACAACAAAGAAATTTGCAACTGTTGCATCTCTTATGTTGTGCAGATGTTGTTTGGAAGTTGTGTGAATGTTGTGTGGATGTTGTGTTTATATTAGTGTTTATGTTGATGTTTATGCTGTGTGAATGTTGGTGTTTATGCTATGTGGATGTTGTGTGGATGTTGGGTTTATGTTGTATAAATGTTTTGTTTATGTTGTGTGGATGTTGTGTTTATGTTGTGTGGATGTTGTGTTTGTGTTGTGTGGATGTTATGCTGATGTTGTATTTATGTTGTGTGAATGTTGTGTGGATGTTGTGTTTATGTTGTGCTGATGTTGTGTGGATGTTGTGCTGATGTTGTATTTATGTTGTGTGGATGTTGTGTTTATGTTGTGTGGATGTTGTGTTTGTGTTGTGTGGATGTTACGCTGATGTCGTGTTTATGTTGTGTGGATGTTGTGTTTATGTTGTGTGGATGTTGTGCTGATGTTGTGTGGATGTTGTGCTTATGTTGTATTTATGTTGTGTGGATGTTGTGTTTGTGTTGTGTGGATGTTGTGCTGATGTCGTGTTTATGTTGTGTGGATGTTGTGCAGATGTTGTGTGGATGATGTGTTTATGTTGGTGTTTATGTTGTTTGAATGTTGTGTTTATGTTGTGTGGATGTTGTGCTGATGTTGTATTTATGTTGTGTGGATGTTGTGTTTGTGTTGTGTGGATGTTCTGTTTGTGTTGTGTGGATGTTGTGTGGATGTTGTGCTGATGTCGTGTTTATGTTGTGTGGATGTTGTGCAGATGTTGTGTGGATGATGTGTTTATGTTGGTGTTTATGTTGTTTGAATGTTGTGTTTATGTTGTGTGAATGTTGTGTTCATGTTTTGTGAATGTTGGCGTTTATGTCGTGTTCTTGTGCAGATGTGTGGATGATGTGTCTATGTTATGTTTATGTTGCGTGAATGTTGTGTTTATGTTGTGTTTATGTTGTGTGAATGGTCGTGCTCACCCCTGGAGCTTCGTATGTCATGGTCTTCCTCATCAAAGGGACCTGCTGATGGACAGAAGACATCGGAAAATGAGATTCCTGCAGTTTTGAAAGTTTTGTCTAGAGCTCTCAGACATTCTGTTTCTCAGAGCACCACAGTGAAGCAGATGATGGGCACAGAAGCTTGTTTGGAAGACCGGCACAGAATTCGCATGCTGATTGACATTTTATTTTCAAGTCTTTGTTTACCATGGTGGTAATTTTAGTTCATCTAATCAATGGGATGTGTGAATGTCAATTTGGATCTGTTTGTAATCAGTTTTGTTTTTGCATTTATAGTCTGACCCCGCAGACTGGGGTTAGGGTTACCCTAACCCTCTGTAGATCCAATGTTTTGTCTCTCTTTAACTGTCGGGGAACAGTTGCCATTCTCTCCTCTGCTTCAGACACTCTTCAGTCTTCCAAACATTTCTTCAACTTACTCTCCTCTAGACTAACATTCTCTCTGAAATACCTTCCTCTTTACCTGTATCTGGTCGTAAACCTGATGGAAATGCCCAGAAATGCTGTAATTTTAAGAGTTCTCTGAGAATTTCATACCGAAGATCAAGTCTTTGTTTTTGGAAACTTTTTATGAAGAAGGTTGTCTGCAGGTATGCTCACTGCATTCATGTGTTCAGCAGATGGGGGCCAGGGGAAAATGGGACAGGTTTCAGCTGTTGAAACACCGTCACTAGTTTAAGGTCCACTGGGGCAGGTGTCACTTGTTTAGGGATCACTGGGGCAAGTGTCACTGGTTGAGGGTCCACCCGAGTAGGTGTTACTGGGTTAGGGATCACAGGAGCAGGTGTCACTGGTTTAGGGACCACTGGGGCAAGTGTCACTGGTCAAGGGATCACTGGGGCATTTTAATTGGTTTAGGGTCCACTGGTGCAGGTGTCACTGGTCAAGGGATCACTGGGGCATTTTAATTGGTTTAGGGTCCACTGGGGCAGGTGTCACTGGTTTAGGGATCACTGGGGCAGGTGTCACGGGTTTAGGGACCACTGGGGCAAGTGTCACTGGTCAAGGGATCACTGGGGCATTTTAATTGGTTTAAGGTCCACTGGTGCAGATGTCACTGGTTGAGGGATCACTGGGGAAATTGTCACTGCTCGAGGGATCACTGGGGCAGATGTCACTGGTTTAGGGATCACTGGGGCAGATGTCACTGGTTTAAGGACCACTGGGGCAGATGTCACTGGTTGAGGGTCCTCTGGGGCAGGTGTCACTGGTCAAGGGATAACTGGGCAAGTGTCACTGGTTTAGGGATTATTGGAGCAGGTTTCTGTCTGATGTGTTACCTCTTGCAAAAATTCAGGTTCATTGGTATCGTCATCACTGTGGTCAGAGGTCTGCATCTGACCGGCCAAGCAGGGGGAACATCTGGAGGTGGGATGGGGTTGAGAGGGAGGAGGGGAGTTTTCTCCTAACATCCACCTTGTCTCGTCCTCCTCAGAGTCTTCAGAGTCAGGAGAATCCTTGTTGCCAGGGTGATGCTGAGGCAGACTAACGGCAGGTTGAGAGGCCAGAGCAGAAGGGGTTCTGGGGCTACCCTCCATGCTAGTTAGTTTCTGCTCACTAGGGCTGATTGCATAGTTCATATTAATGTTATCCCGGTTAGCATCACTAGAGCCTGAGCTCTGAGCCTGTCTCAATACAACCTCCATGATGTCCTCCACTGCTGCCTGCGCTAACACACTGATAACATCTTCACTAGCATCACTAGCATCATCATCACTGTCCTGGTTACTGTGTTCATCATCGTCGAAATCATCATCATCATCATTTACACTGACCTCACTTTTATCTACTGGATGTTTAGACTGGCTAACAGCGATGCTACTGTCACCATCACAAGTCCAATCCCTGGTGACATCATGTGCCATGCAGGCCCCTGGCGGAGGGGGCGGAGGGTTACAAGGGGGCGCTCCCACAAGATTCCCTGTTGCTACCTGAGGCTCATCTCCCATTGGCTGGTCCTGGTCACATGGCTCAATCATCAGGAAGACTCTCTCCACCTTCTCTGACGTCTGAAACAGGAGGATGATGAGAAGGACGTTAGACAGGCAGGCAGGCAAGCAGGCAGGCAGGCAGGCAGGCAGGCAAGCAGGCAGGCAGGCAAGCAGGCACCTTCAGCAGGTTGTGCTCTCGGAATGTTTGTTGTTCTCTGGTCGTCTTCAGCAGAGCAGTGAGCTCAGGAGAAATTCCATCAAATCTAGGTTTAGGCTGTGCGCGCGCAGACACACACACACATATGCACACGCACACACACAAGCACATACACAAACACAAACACACACATGCACATGCACACACATGCACAAACATACACACACACACACACACACACACATGCACACACACAGGTTAGACAGACAAACAAGAGGCTGAAAGTTTGAACACGACTGATTAAGTCAGAACACAAAATAGGACAAAGCTGCAGCCATGTTGGAGGCATGGTCAAACATATGGAATTCATTAGTAATTAGTAATTACTAAGCTGCAGGAACTGAATGTAAGCTAACAGGTTGTACCTTGTACTGTTACTACATTTCACTACATGTTCTACTGCGTTCTACTAGGCTCTTTTGTGTTCCACGGGCACACACAAATCGTTCACTGTGTTGAGGTAGGATGAAACCAAAAAAGCAACACAGAACCTGACCGGAAGTGAAGATTAAACGGCAACAACAGAACTTCGAATACGAGTCTGTGAAAACAACAGTTAGCTGTTAGGGGCTACAGTTTTCCAGGTTATCACTGACTCTAACAAATATTTAGCGTTTTTTTATCAATATAATAATTATATCATCCACAATTACCATCCAGACCTTATTAATATTTCAATATTTGAGTCAGTCATCTCTTCCAGAGTCATAGCTGTGTAACGCTGGTTTGTGCCACACATGGCTGTTACAGGAAACAGGAAATGATAAATGTTTACTCGTCAACATCATTAGTTGACGGATGTAATGTTGTGTTTCCATGACAGCAGCGGTGGCCAAAACTGGCCAACAGAAATAAGCGCCCCCTGCCACCAACCGGCAGCCAATCAGAATGCACTGATGCACTGAACTCTGGGTAAAAAAAACTAACAAACAGGACAAAGCATAAACAAAAAAAGCTTTGATGTTGTGCTCTGTGTACCATTTTGATTGGAGAAGAAACAAAAGTGGGAGGAGGTGCAGGAGAAGCTGAGGGGGGTTCAGACTGAATGCTACAGCTCCACAGCGCCTCCTGCTGGATGACACAGCCTGAGAGTTTTCTGGTTGAGAATCAGCAGTCCAGACCATCCACTGAGGGCAGAACAGGACAGAAAGTCTCCAGACTGGACAGTGAAGCTCCTCACACCATGTCCAGCAGTTGTTCAGGTGCTGAGGTGGACCTCAGCTCACATTGTTCAGCCACTTGTGCCGCCGTGTTTGCTCATTTCCATGCTGATCACCAACGAGCCATTCAGCATACCGCTCTGGTCACAGAGGATGGCGTCTTGCCTGTCAGGTGACCTGGGGAGGGACTGGGGCTTCGGTTTAGCTTGTCTACAGGACATTTAAGAGGGTGGACGGGGGTCAAGGAGGGGATTACAGAGGCTAAAGCGCAAGGCAGGTCCAGATTAGTCACCCCGCCCACGTGGGTGTCATCCCCAATGATGACATCAAAGACGCCATGAAGCAACTCCAATGAAAATGCTGGTGTCTTCACCTCACAAATTGTGAGAGAAGTGTCTGTGCTATGAGCGTCTGTGGTGAGTTCATTGTCTGTGGTAGCGTGAGGAGTGTATGTACATGTGTTGGCCAGCATGTGGCAGTGAGTTCACATGTTCACCTCGTCTGGTTCCAGAGGTTCGATCATCGGGGAGTCGTCCACTCGTCGTAGAGGTGATGAGGCAAGGCGTTTCTCCCACTCGGTCATCTCTCCTCCTCCTTTTGCTCCTCCCTCTAAGAAAGAGCGTCTGAGAGCACTGATGGTGCTCTGAGGTTTCTGCTCCACCTCTGGACTCCACAATGTCTCCTAAAGACCAACAGCAGAGACAAAGTCTGAGCGTCCACCTGGAGAGGACAGCAGAAAACTGAGAAGACAGATATCAGTCTTACCTGAGTTTTCAAGTCTTCATCCTGATCAGACTGACAGACGGGCGGACAGATGGGCAGACAGATGGACAGACCGACAGTTAAATATTGGCAGAGTTTCTGTTTCTTTGGACTTTTTGATTGTTTCAGTAATCAGTTAACCAGGGAACAGCTGTACCTCCGTCAGGTCTCCGTCCACACCTGTGTCAGTCAGCTCCGTCTGTGAACGAAACAAACTCACAGCTGGTCTCTCACACAGGTGAGACGTGTGAGAAGGGTGAAAAAAAGGGTGACAAACAGGTGAGATGGGTGAGAAAAAGGTGAGACGGGTGACAAAGGTGTGAGCCAGGTGAAAAACAGGTGAGATGGGTGATAAAAAGGGTGACAAACAGGTGAGACAGGTAACAAATGTGCAGAGACAGGTGAGACGGGTGAAACAGGTGAGATGGGTGACAAACAGGTGAGATGGGTGACAAAGAGGTGAGACGTGACAACAGGTGAGATGGGTGAAACAGGTGAGCCGGGTTAAAAACAGGTGAGATGGGTGACAAACGTGTGAGACAGGTGAAAAACAGGTGAGATGGGTGATAAAAAGGGTGACAAACAGGTGAGACAGGTAACAAATGTGCAGAGACAGGTGAGACGGGTGAAACAGGTGAGATGGGTGACAAACAGGTGAGACGTGACAACAGGTGAGATGGGTGAAACAGGTGAGCCGGTTAAAAACAGGTGAGATGGGTGACAAACGTGTGAGACAGGTGACAAACAGGTGAGACGGGTGAAAAACAGGTGAGACTGGTGACAAACAGGTGAGATGGGTGAAACAGGTAAGATGAGTGACAAATGTGTGAGACAGGTGACAAACAGTTGAGACAGGTGACAAACAGGTGAGACGGATGACAAAGAGGTGAGACGGGTTAAAAACAGGTGAGATGGATGACAAACGTGTGAGACAGGTGAGACGGGTGTTGGAGACCTTGGTGTCCTGTTTCTGAGGAGTTGGAGGACTCTGCAGAGAAACTGTCACTCTGGTCTCCTCCTCCTCTTTCTCCACATCTGTTCTCCTCTGAAGCTCCTCCTCAAACACAAGCACCTCCTCATCTAGATGGCAAGGAGAGGGGACGAGAGGAGAAGTGAAGGAAAGGAGGAGACAAAGGCTGAGTCATTTAGTTTGACAGGTCACCTGCTCTAATTGTGCTCTCCACTGATTGGCTGTCTTGTCGACCTTGCTGCTCCCGCCTCTTCTCTGTCCTCTTCTCAGGTGTTACCATGGCGATGAGGTCACTGGTGGTGATGAATGTAGGTGCTCCGTAGAGTCCCATCCCCACCCCCATATCTGTAAATACACAAACACACACAGTAAACACAAACACTCCTCAAGTCATTCTTTAAGAGTTAAACATCACAGCTTCTTGTTACCAAAGCAACGACAAGTTCAGCCAGTCAGGGGTCATGCAGGGCAGCCTGAGCCAGTCAGCAAATCGGCATTAAGAACTACCATGTGAGCATGACCTCTCATTATATCGGCATACATTATAAACAATGTTATCAATGTTGTGAAAGTGCTAACAGTGCTAATAAAGCTAACACAGGTCACACAGATGCTCATATGACCTTTGACAAGTCAGACCTCCTTCATGTTGACTTCAGAGAAAACAAGAGTGGACTAAAAGGCAGAGTTCAATCTGAAAATAAAGCCGTATGCCCTGCCCACTAGACAAGGGGCTGGGCTTAAGTTCTTCCAAACTGCTGATCCTCAAGTTTTGTTTTCCATATTTTAAGTGATCAGCTGTTGATCATGTGACAGGACGGAGATCTGACCACATGGTGACATCAGCAAAAACAGAAACAAAAGCAGCAGCCCCCAGGTGTGTCTGAAAGTAGCACAGCCCTTCCAGCCAATCAGAGCACAGAATTCCCTGACATCATCAGTGGAGTGAAGCGTTCACATAGCAGTACTACAACAGCACTACTGCAACCAGCAGTAATGAATGCTACCTGTGTAC
Source organism: Mola mola (assembly GCA_001698575.1). NCBI lineage: Eukaryota > Metazoa > Chordata > Actinopteri > Tetraodontiformes > Molidae > Mola > Mola mola. Next base: position 1,484,019 of record KV751389.1, read on the forward strand.
ATACCACCATTGGTTTTGGGGGATGCTGTGATGGCTAGAGAGCAAGTCAGAGAGGACGCGGCCTTCCTAGCTGAGGATCAATCAAAAACTCTGGTCACCATCAAGTATGAGAAAAAACTGTCAAATCACAGTGCAGCAATCCTGAACATGAACTCTCCCACTGCTACCTGAGGCCAAAACTACTACTACTGAGACCAGAACAACAGTTAAAGCCAGAACTATGACAGTTAAAACCAGAACTACCACTAGTGAGACCAGAACAACCGTTAAAACCAGAACTACGACAGTTGAGACCAAAATTACAAATACTGAGACCAGAACAACAACTGCTAAAACCAGACGTATCTGACTGTGATCAAGACCAGTATTATGAGGTGCAGTATTATTACTAGTACTGGGACGAGGACTAGTACTACCACAACCATTACTATTACCAGTATGACTGAAGAGTTACCAGTACAAGGATTACCACCACAGTACCAAGGACCACTACAAACAGCACATCTGCCTCCAGAGGCACCAGTACTAGTAGGATCAGTGAGTACCTCCATCCAGGCTTCGGCTCAGCATGTTCCTCTTGCTGATGCATCGTGGAAAATTGGGCGCAGGTCTGGAGATCTGAGCACTGACTCTGCGACTCTGAATCTGAGTCCGACCACTGTAACGAAACTTTGAACCCAGGGACAGCAACTTCTTAGGGGTCTCCTCTGGAGACATCAGCCTGAGGGAAAGGCAGGACAGGAGAGACAGACAGGTCAGGACTTTAAAGACATCACATCGTCTCTTTAAACACGTCTTATAGAGACTGACCTGAAGAAAGAGTGATGTTCCACACACACTTTCCACAGTCGTTTACAAACTGGTCAAACTGGAGACAGACAGAGACTCAAACTGGTCAAAGTGGACAAAGATAAAGATAGACCGGTCATTGAAGCTAACAGATGTGTTTCATGATGTTTCGGTTTTTCGTGAAAAGTTTCTCTGTTGTTCGCTGATCAGAGATGTTTATGTCCATATTTATTTTGGCGGAAAAGCGCCACTGCCAGGCCAAATGAGTGGGTTACGTGTAGACTCTTCTTCCGTGGTATCAGAGTGGATGGGTCTCACCTCTCCAGGTCTGATCTTGATGTAGAAGTTGTTCCGTTTATATGAGATCTTTAGGATCTTTGGCCACGAGAATCTGTTGATCCTCAGTCTGTCTCTGTAAACCAACAAGCCGCTACTGCACACGCCCAGCATGATGGCCACACCCTCTGAGTCCTAGACGCACACACACACACACACACACACACACACACACACACACACACACACAGGTTGGATGATTCTTTCAATTCAATGTTCCTTTAATCTCTTGTTCTCGTAAATATTCTGCTGCAATCAACTCACATATTATTCTGTCATCAATTTGATTGGTGGATTGGGGATACACTGAGAGCCGGTTAAAATCAATAAAAAAACGTGACTCGTTAAGCCACTTGTGATATTCATTAAGTTGTAATTCATGTGATTCAGTCATTCACATCGCTTTAAGTCTTTTCCCCGAGTCACGCAGCATCTCGCTGCTTCCAGTCATTTCAGTCATTTCAGGGAGGGTTAGCCTAACCCTAACCTGGCGGCAGAGGGGAAGGAGTTTTGGCTGCAGCGGTGGGCCTGGGAAGTGACTGCCAGCATGTCAAAACAACTGTCTCAAAGTTTCGGAGCAGAAACGGGGAGAATTTAAGAGTTTGTGTCTAATTTCCCTGGCGTTGTTGCCAATGTAATCGTGCCCTATGTCACATTATAAATCTACAGTCTGCGCAGAACCGGTGACAAAAGGCAACCACGGCAGAGTCCAAACCTAATTGGGAACAACTCTGACTTAATACCCGCAATGCAAACCAAGCTCTGGCTCTGACAATACATGGATGAAATGGCCCGTAACAACAGGTCCTCTACCCCTATTTTAAATACAAACAAATTTCTAACTATGTTGATCAGTTTAATATTTCAGGCACTTTACAGACTGATTTCAGATTTGCTCAACAGAGAATTATTTATTTAACTGAATTCATTTTAAAGGGAAATTGACAATTGCAAGTGGTGGACTGGTAACGCTTGACCAGCAGCAAGCATTCGACACAGTAAATCAGGAGGTTTTGTTTGATTTTAAAAGGATGTCTTGAAATGAAAACAATCCCATCTTTCAGACAGATTTGAGTAGTAGATGTAGGAGGTACCGTCTCTGAGTCCAAAAACCTTACCTGTGGTATTCCACAAGGAACATATATTTTGACATTTATTCTATATAGATGATTTGGAGGCAGTGTATTTCTTTCTGTGTGCTGTCAGTGTGAGTCAGCTCTGCTGCTAACTGAGAAGGAACAGATAAATTATCACCTGGTAAAGAGATCCAAAAAATCCTGATTATGTGACAATTTAGCAAAATCTGACTGTTATTGTCTTTGGCACAAGGCATAAATGAAGGGACATGTCTAAGTGTCCTGTTGAATTTGATGGAACAATTATTCAGGAAAAGAGCTCTGTTAATTCTCATGGATGTGAATTGGATAAATGTTTGACTGGTGAAGGCGTGCCTCATGTGGCCTTAAAGAAGGTCTGTTCAAAGACAAAGTCTCGGAGTGTTTAGTAGGAAACAACTGGACTTCTTATCTTGTTTGAAGACGTTTCGCCTCTCATCCGAAAGGCTTCTTCATTTCTGAGGTTCAGTGTGGGAAACCCAGGTATTTAACCCCGAGTGGGTAGAGACAATCACCAATCACCAACAACAAAGATGTGTTTTGAAACCAACAGCCTCCTTTGTTGGTGAGACAATCACCAACAAAGAGGACGTGTTAGGAGACTACC
>KV751389.1:1488711-1499558 GCA_001698575.1 Mola mola
TCAGAAGAATCTTTCAAAAACACAAAATTCCAGTCAATTTCAAACCGGGCCAGACCTTAAGACAGCGACTGGTCCACCCCAAGGATAAAACACCCAGGCATAAGCTCAGCAATGTTGTGTATGCCGTTCAATGCACAGAGGAGTGCTCTGACCTTTATATAGGTGAAACCAAACAGCCCCTCCACAGACGCATGGCACAACACAGGAGAGCCACCTCATCAGGACAGGACTCAGCTGTACATCTGCATCTTAAGGAGAAAGATCACTCCTTTGAGGACTCCAATGTCCACGTTCTGGACAGAGAGGACAGATGGTTTGAAAGAGGAGTGAAAGAGGCCATCTATGTCCACTTGGAGAAACCCTCTCTAAACAGGGGTGGTGGACTACGACACCATTTGTCTGCTACCTACAATGCTGTCTTGGGAGCCCTCCCCAGGCGGTTTAACCCCCACACACACCTGGGGCCATGTGAACCCAAGGTGTCACACGGAACCAAGGGTGAGGGGCAAACACGCTCAAGTGATTCACACCCGGGCTCTTGTGACCTTAACGACTCACACGATGCCTAGCCAGACGACCGCAGACGAGGCTGTTGTTTTCTAAACACATCTTCGTTGTTGGTGATTGGTGATTGTCTCTACCCACTCAGGGTTAAATACCTGGGTTTCCCACACTGAACCTCAGAACTGAAGAAGCCTTTCGGATGAGAGGCGAAACGTCTTCAAACAAGATAAGAAGTCCAGTTGTTTCCTACTAAACACTCCCAGATCAAGATGACCTGGATGACTGAGAACCTTCACGGACTCAAAGACAAAGTATTTTCCAAGAATATCTGATCTTCTCGATGAGGAAACTGAGGATTGTGGCTACATCACTGGTTCAATGACACTCTGACTGCGACTGTTTGACTTGTTGTAGTGGTCCCATTAACAGAACGAAAGATCAGCTTCCAAAAGCTCAGAACAAACTACAGAGGGTTGGTCTTAATCTCAACCCAAGAACACACACCAGCTCAAATCATTTTTAAGAGGTGAACATTCAAACCTTCCATCTGTTTATCGCTGTCAGCCGTGATAGACAGTGATAGACATCACTCTCAGAACGAAATCCTGGTGACTTTATATTTGTGCTGTTGCTAAAAGCAGAAGCTAACAAGACTAGCATGCTAAAATCAGGCCAAAGTTGTTTATTATAGTTTTATCAAATATGTGTCCATCAACCATGGCAGCCAGTCAGCATCATTCTGCTGCTGTGGCCATGATTCCACCCAAAGGAGGGACCATACCCTCTCTCTGACTGGCTGAAATGATTGGGAAGTAGATTCTGGTCTTCATCTTAGATAATAGCAGTAACATCCAGCCAGAGTGGTTTGCAGTCCCAGTCAGTCCAAGAGCAAAGATTTGACGCGAATCATCCAGATCTGAACAGAAACACTGTCGACAAATACTGGTCCAGCTGACAAAAACAAACCCGGCTCCTAGGAACACACCCAACAAATGCTCACACAGAAGGAGCTAAGGAAGCTAATCACATTGTTTTGAGCAGTAAACCAGCATCATGTCCATTGCAGAATGTCCAGCTGAGTCATAAGAAAAACCTGGGGAAGGTTCAAAAATGTCAGATGTGTCCAGCTGCAGGTTTGTAAACCTGGTCACCTGAAGCTGTGTGTTGTAGCATTTACTAAGCAGACACACTTACTGTTTCAACATTTTAAATATGAACAACTTGCATAAAGTGTCTACAAAAGTCTGCATCTTTTTACAAGGTATCGAATAAAACTTTGTGTTGTTCAGGGGACGTGTGGAGAAAGCAGATGACTAGTCCAGACTGGGTCCAGTTCTACAGGCTATTATTCATAGGACCATCCCTTTGACTGGTCCCAGCAGTCCTGTTGGGTCATGTTGAGGAACAGCCCAGAGATTCTCAGAGAAATAAACAGAAGTGTAAAACAAATAAACACTGAATGATATTTATGTGGATGTTCACACTGTCAACACAAACACATGAATACAAAGTCTGTCTTACCTCTGACTTAGCCGAAGGTAAGCAATCAAAGCGACTTCCTACCATCTAGTCCATTCAGACAGACAGGCAGGCAGGTAGACAGGCAGGCAAACAGATAGACAGACAAACAAACTTTGCTGTTGGTTCTGGTAAAACAAAAAACACAAACATCTGCAGACAGTGGCGACAAACTCAACACTGACTATTAGGCCTCTGCAAATTAATAATTAATAACTAAATCATTACAATTCCATCGTCCTGACACGAGAGGAGAGAGAAAGTGGTTTCCTGTTTCAGAAAATCACAATTTTGTTGCTACACAATAAAAGCCACAAGATAACAAAACAACACGCAATTTGTATTGTGAAGAAGTAATCAGAAGTTTTATGTGCAGAGGAGTGCGTTAGCAGCTGTTCTGAAATATGTAGGAGGAAGAGCACAGTGATGAGGAGCAACTCCTCTTCCTTGCCTCCAGTAGGTTAATCACTTGTTTGACTTTAGTCTGACTCTGAAGGCTCTGTAGCTGTGGCCGTCTCATCACCAGGGACGGTCGGTAAAATTCAGGTTGTGCTGACCGCCAGCTGTCTTACTGACACCATCATATGAAATTGAACATTACCGTGAGTGAACAGTGCAGGACACAAAGAAGAACTGACTCAGAGTCACATCAGTGAAGCTTCATGTTACCGAGACAGAATCAATGCAGGACAGCGAGCAGGGAACAATCAATATTGTCACTACAAACACACACACACACACACACACAACAGATGATTGATTGTGCACATGAAGTGGGTCATGTATGGGTGACTGATCAGATGATCAGATTGCTCATATTACACATGTAGTGAGGAGGTCATTTGTGATCTCACTGCTTCAGATGAGGGACTTATCTCTGTACTTGTAAGATCTTAATGAGCTTTTGACACTATTGCTCATCACATCCCACTACAGAGGCTGGAACACCAAACTGGCATTAAAGGATCTGTTTTAAGATGGTTTAAGTCCTACCTATCTGATAGATATAATTTTGTTCATGTTAATGATGAATCATCCAGATATGATAAAGTTAGTCAAGGAGTCTCACAAGGTTATTTGCTTGGCCCAATACTATTCACTCTGTACTTGGTTCGTTTAGGTAATATTGTTACAAAGCTATCCACTAATTTTCACTGCAATGTAAGGCGATACACAATTATACTTATCAATGAAGCCAGATGAAACCCATCAGTTAGATAATCTACAGTCATGTTTGAAGGACTTTAAACACTCTACCAAAACTCTTGCAAAACTGAAGTCATTGTGCTGGGCCCTAAACACATTAGAGACTCATTATCCAGCAACATAGTTAATCTGGATGGCATTGCCTTGGCCTCCAGCACCACTGTCAGAAACCTGGGTGTTATCTTTGACCAGGAGCTGTCTTTTAACTCACATGTAAAACAGATTTAAAGGACGGCCTTCTTTCACCTCCTTAGTATAGCAGGAAAATCAGTCTATTATTCCAGGTTGGATTACAGCAATTCTCTTTTTCAGGCTGCCTTAATAAGATCGAAAAGACTCTTCAACTAATCCACAATGCAGCAGCACGTATACTGACAAGAACCAGCATCAGAGACCATATTTCCCCTGTACTGGCTTCTCTCCACTGGCTTCCTGTTCAATCCAGAATAGAATTTAAAATCCTTGTCCTCACCTATAATGTCATTCATCTTATCTTAAAGAGCTTATAGTACCCTATCACCCATGCAGAATCTCCAAGATTAGAAGGGGCGTCAGAGCCTTCAGCTACCAAGTTGCTATCCTTTGGAAACATGTTCCAGTCACGGTATAGGAGGCACACATTCTGCTTTTAGGGAGCTTCTTAAAACTCTTTTTTGATAAAGCTTATAATTAGGTCTGGACTATCTGGCCCCTAATTATGCTGCTGTAAGCTTAGGTTGCCGGGGGAACACTCCATGATACACTGAGCTCATCTCTCCTCTTGCCCCTCTATGTTTCCCTCTGCTCCTGTAAATGTCCATTTACAAATTAGACATTATACTAACTTTGTCATCTCCCAGGTTTTCTAGGTTGCGCTGGGAGCGACTGCTGCAGTCCTGCCTGACATCTACTTCCCACATTTGCATAGGAGATCATGTGAGTTGGATCCTAACCTGGGTGGTCCAGCACAAATCTAGAACCATGGATTACAATTCATGGACAATTCATGGACAATCCATGGATTTCTGGACCAACAGACCACACCTGCTGCTGGATAACCAGACTTCACATATTTCTTGATCTCGGAGTGTTTAGTAGGAAACAACTGGACTTCTTATCTTGTTTGAAGACGTTTCGCCTCTCATCCGAAAGGCTTCTTCAGTTCTGAGGTTCAGTGTGGGAAACCCAGGTATTTAACCCCGAGTGGGTAGAGACAATCACCAATCACCAACAACGAAGATGTGTTTTGAAACCAACAGCCTCCTTTGTTGGTGAGACAATCACCAACAAAGAGGACGTGTTATGAGACTAACAGCCTCTTTGTTGGTGAGACAATCACCAACAAGGAGGACCTGTTTAGAAAACAACAGCCTCGTCTGCGGTCGTCTGGCTAGGCATCGTATGAGTCGTTAAGGTCACAAGAGCCCGGGTGTGAATCACTTGAGCGTGTTTGCCCCTCACCCTTGGTTCCGTGTGACACCTTGGGTTCACATGGCCCCAGGTGTGTGTGGGGGTTAAACCGCCTGGGGAGGGCTCCCAAGACAGCATTGTAGGTAGCAGACAAATGGTGTCTTAGTCTGCCACCCCTGTTAAGAGAGGGTTTCTCCAAGTGGACAAAGATGGCCTCTTTTACTCCTCTTTCAAACCATCTGTCCTCTCTGTCCAGAACGTGGACATTGGAGTCCTCAAAGGAGTGATCTTTCTCCTTAAGATGCAGATGTACAGCTGAGTCCTGTCCCGATGACGTGGCTCTCCTGTGTTGTGCCATGCGTCTGTGGAGGGGCTGTTTGGTTTCACCTATATAAAGGTCAGAGCACTCCTCTGTGCATTGAACGGCATACACAACATTGCTGAGCTTATGCCTGGGTGTTTTATCCTTGGGGTGGACCAGTCGCTGTCTTAAGGTCTGGCCCGGTTTGAAATTGCCTGGAATTTTGTGTTTTTGGCCCCACACACACCTGGGGCCATGTGAACCCAAGGTGTCACACGGAACCAAGGGTGAGGGGCAAACACGCTCAAGTGATTCACACCCGGGCTCTTGTGACCTTAACGACTCACACGATGCCTAGCCAGACGACCGCAGACGAGGCTGTTGTTTTCTAAACACGTCCTCCTTGTTGGTGATTGTCTCACCAACAAAGAGGCTGTTAGTCTCATAACACGTCCTCTTTGTTGGTGATTGTCTCACCAACAAAGGAGGCTGTTGGTTTCAAAACACATCCTCGTTGTTGGTGATTGGTGATTGCCTCTACCCACTCGGGGTTAAATACCTGGGTTTCCCACACTGAACCTCAGAACTGAAGAAGCCTTTCGGATGAGAGGCGAAACGTCTTCAAACAAGATAAGAAGTCCAGTTGTTTCCTACTAAACACTCCGAGATCAAGATGACCTGGATGACTGAGAACCTTCACGGACACATATTTCTTGATTTATAGATTCCACGTACTCTGGGACTCATGGAGATCTTATACATTCTCATTAATTTGTCAATATCAGGCACTTTTGTATCTTATAGTACCTTATCTTATCAACCAATTACAACGCCGGCTCCCAAAATGCAAACTTACTGGTAGTTCCTAGGATCTCTAAAAGTAATCTGGGAGGCACAGCCTTCAGCTATCAGGCCCCTATTCTCTAGAACCAGCTCGCAGTTCAGGTCCAGGGTGCAGACACCCTCTCCGTGTTTAAAAGTAACCTTAAAACCTTCCTTTTTGATAAAGTTTATAGTCAGGGCTGGCACAGGCCGGCCCACAGTTATGGTGCTATAGGTCTAGACTGCTGGGGGGTTTCCCATGATATACTGAGCCCCTCTATCTCTCTACCTCGTTCTCTCCCTACTTCTTCTACTCTCTACTCTGTCATGTCCCAGTATTTGTGTTACTAGCTTCACTCCAAGGAGTTTCTCCCCGGAGTCCCTCTGTCTTATCGTCTCTCAGCCACCTGGTGACGTGAGCCTGACTGTTCTGCTAGCCGATTATGATCAACTTCACCTATCCTACCCAGCAAAAGACAGAGTGGCCTGAATCCTGACCTGGATCACTGTCTGGTTCCTGGATTCTGCTCTTTGATAACATGCTTCTAGACTCAGTTCTCATGCTTTCATATCCATAGACTGTAATGATGTCATTGTCAGGATCCGCTAGTATCAAGTGTCTGTCTGTTAGGGTCATTCAGTATATCCCATCTTATTTTGAAATTCTGTTGTGTCTATTCCCCATGTCCTGTCAAGTCTTGTCCCTCAGGTGTGTGTGATTACTTCTCCTCCCTAATGTGTCTAATTGTCTACCTCTCCCTTGTGTATTTCACCCCCATGTTCCCTTCCTCCTGTGCCAGATTGTCTTGTCTTCCAAGTGAGCAGTCCAGCGCATCTTCCGGGTGAGTTCCTTGTATTTGATCATTGTTACGTATCCCAATTTTGCCTTAATATCCTTAACTGTACCTTTGCTGTCTAGTTTTGATTTCCCGGTTTATACCTCTTTTAAGTAAAACGACATTGATTAAGAAAGCTCCCTGTGTGTCTTTGCATTATTGGATCCTCAGTACCCCGAACCTGATAGTCATATTGTTGTGCTCTGTACTTGTGACATATATTGCACGTCTACCCGTCCCAGGGAGAGGGATCCCTCCTCTGTGGTTCTCCCTGAGGTTTCTTCTTTTTTCCTTGTCCAGGATTTTTGGAGTTTTTCCTCACCCGGCTCAAGGGTCTAAGGTTAGAGGGTGTTGTTATGTACAGATTGTAAAGCCCTCAGAGGCTAACTGGTATTTGTGATTTTGGGCTGCACAGATTAAACTTGATTGAGTTATTGATTGATGTTTTTGTGTTGTGTACATGTGACATGTATGTCACATCTGTCCATCCCAGGAAGAAGGATCCCTCCTCTATAGTTCTTCCTGAGATTTCTGATTTGTCTCTGTTCAGGGTTTTTAAGCTGTTCCTCACCCCGTTCAAGGGTCTGAGGGGAGAGGCTGTCACACCTGTACAGTTTGTAAAGACAAACTGCAGTTTGTGATTTTGGGTTGTAGAAATAAAACTTGATTGATTTTTTTTTTTTTTTTTAATTTGAACACAGTAAGTCATTAACACAGTAACGATCTGCAACTTGGTAACAGTCAGGGACACAGTAACAGCAGGTAATGATGACAGTAACAAAGTATCATTTGGTAACACTTACACAGTGACATGTTACACATAACCTTCTGGGCATGAGATGGGGCAAGGTGTAGGGAGAACTGATTACAGTTGGTCCAAGTTGGCCTTGGTGGATGTTTTTTTGTTTTGTTTTTTTTTTTCAGGGTGCCTCCAATTACTCACAGTTGCTGTTGATGCTTTTTTGTCAGATATCTAAACATTTTCCTGCTGCTTAGCTGTGTTGACGTGAAGAAGTGAGTTTTGTGCAATTTAGAAATTATCTTCATCTTCATGTTATGTGCGTTTTTACCTTTGCATGATGAAGGTCGACTCCATACATGGAAAGTTTCTTTACATTTTCCAGGAAATGCATCTCTGCTTCAGCTGGTGTCATTCCCCTAAATATACAATCACATGTTGGTTTGTCTTTTTTTTTTTTTTTACAACTTCAAACATTTGAACACTTCAGCTTTGATCTGCAGAACCTGTATGTTTTGTGTAGCTCCATGATCTTCTCCTCCATTTCTTTTGTTTGGTTTGGGGCAAAACAGAGTTCACTGACATCATCTGAACCACACTCATCTGAGAGACAGACAGACAGATCACATGACTGTAATCACAATGCGATGAAAGCTGTGACAGTGAGGCTGTGATGTATGAAAACTGTCGAACATCAGATCTATCGGATCACAGAACAAGGCCAGAGAACATCAAATCAGGTTTTGGTACTGGAGGCTTGACAGTACTGCACAGTGTGGGATGGTATTAGTGCAGGAGAGGTAGTACCAGGGTCGTAGTCTCCGAGCTCTGATTGGACGGTGTACGAGCCAAGGACGGTGTGAGTCGCGAAGGAACATGGAAGACGACCAGAAACTATATCCTGTCTGAGCTGGAGACACAAGAAGTACCTGCAGGAAGGCATCACGTGTTTTAGGTGTACAACAAGACCAAAACCTACATTATAGTGTTGAACTTTGATTGACAGATGATTGAATCTACCTGGTGATGTCCTCAGAGAGCTGGGCGGGATCAGGAGGGTAAAACTTGACATTAAAGGAGAAATTCCAGGGCACACCTGTAGATAACAAGGAGGGAACAGGGTCACCCACACATTTAACTTGAATAACCAGCTAGCCAGTTTTCTGCTTGACCAGAATCTGCTGTTAAAAACTGACCAATCCGAAGCAATCCTATCCTACCCCCCCCCCCCTGAGAGGGAGAGGGTGGAAGTACAGACCTCTGATCTGCTTCTTCATCTCCTTCGCTGGATCCAACCAGTTCTATAAGACACAAAGGCCAAGATCAGACAGACAGGTAGGTGAACAGACAGACAGGATGACTGACGGACAGACAGGCACCTTGTTGCTGTCAGCGTCTCTGAAGGACAAAGCGAAGTAGTCTTTCTCCAGCAGGTTGATGTGCTCACAGACATTGTCAAACAGCTGAAGCCCACGAGCTCGTTTCTGCAGACACACAGGATACTTTTAGATGCCTGCTACCAGCCTCCTCCTTTTCCTGTCTCAGTAGGGCCTTTCACCCCAGGTGGTTCTCAGCTTGAAAACAGAACTAGCTGGTTTGTCCCTGGAACGTGACGCTGTCAGTGGGAGTGTCATATCGGAGCTGAGAAAGGAGACCATGTCCGAGGCAACAGAAAGATGAAGAGTTGCTGCTGCTGGATTGGTTGAAGCTGGGATGTGTAGTTTAATTTTGTCAGCAACTGCAGACATGGCAAAGAGCCAAAAACAATAAGTCTCACATGGCACTATATAAAGGGGACGGAGCCACTTAAACTGGGTGGTATGAATTTTTACATGTCTCTTTCATTATCCACCTGTGTCCACCTGTCTCACCACCCGTCTAAGCTGTGTCCAAATGTCTCACCACCTGTCTCAGAGATGGAGAGAGAGCGATAGAGATGACTTTATAAATCCCCGTAGGAAAATTAATTTGTCACAGCAGCAAGAATATTCTGGTACAGGACCAGTGGACATATAACACTATAAGGTATAAAATAAAAGTACAAAAATATACACAGTACAGGCAGTTGTAAAATTCTAGCAGTATATACAGACGTTGTGCAGGTAGGAGGAGGTGAAGGATTTTACCAGGTAAAGTGTCTAATAACAGAGGTGTTGAGAAGTCTAATTGCACTGGGGAGGAACCACATCCTGTATCGTTCCTTGTAGCAGCGGGGTTGGATCATTCTGTTGCTAAAGCTGCTCCTCAGAATGTTCACAGTTTCATGGAGGGGGTGGGAGGTGTTGTCCATGATGGCCAGCAATTTGGTCGGCATCCTCTGCTCCATCACCTCCTCCAAGGTGGTCAACCGAGAGCCGACAACAGAATCTGCTTTCCTGATCAGTTTATTCAGTCTGCTAGCCATCTTTGCCTTGATGTCTGTGCCCCAGAACACCACAGCAAAGAAGATGGCGCTCGCCACAACAGACTGATAAAACATCAGGAGCATCTGATTGCATGCATTGAAGAGCCTGGGCCTATGAGGAAGTAAAGCCGGCTCAGGCCTGTCTTGTACACAACCTCCGTGTTGATGGACCACTCCAGCTTGTTGTCCAGGTGTACTCCCAGGTAACTGTAGGTCTGGACAATTTCCACATCAGTCCCATTAATGCAGACAGGAGAGGGTGGGGGCTTGTTCCTCCTGAAGTCCACAACCATCTCCTTCGTCTTCATTACCTTCAACTCCATGTGGCTCTCACCACACCAACGCACCAATCGGTCGATCAAGTTCCTGTACTCATCCTCCCATCCATTCTCCACACACCCGACAATGTCCGTGTCATCTGAGAATTTCTGCAGATGACACGACTCGGTGCTGTACTGAAAGTCAGAAGTGTAGGTGGGGAAGAGGAAGGGGGGCCCCGATGTTGCAGATCGGACGTTCAGACACACAGTGCTGTAATCTTACAAACTGCGGTCTGCCCATCAGGTAGTCCGATCCATGCAATCAGTAGTGAGTCCACCCGCATGTCCTCCAGCAGCCTGTGCTGGATGGGGTTGAAGGCGTCAAAGAAGGTGATGCAGACAGTGGTGTTGGGTCCGTCCAGTGCAGAATGTGCCTTCTGCAGCAGGCAGATGATGGCATCATCTACGAAGCCATGGGGCTGGTAGGCAAACTGCAGCGGGTCCTGTGATGGGCACACCAGTGGTCTGAGATGTGTCAGGAGCAGCCTCTCCATGACCTTCATAATGTGGAATGTCAGCGCTATGGGCCTGTAGGCGTTCAGTGCAGTCGGACGACTCGTCTTTGGCACTGGGACCAGGCAGGATGTCTTCCACAGCACTGGGAATCTCTGAGGTGCAGGCTCAGGTTGAAGATGTGCTGGAGCACTCCGCTCAGCTGGCTGGAACATGCCCTCAGCACTCGAGGGCTGATGCCATCCGGTCCAGCAGCTTTTCCCTGGTGGAGCCTCTCCAACTCTCTCCTCACCTGTTGGGCTGTGATGTGTAGTCCATTCTGGGGGGTGGAGGTGGAGGTGGGGGCTGGCTGTGA
>KV751389.1:1500238-1555764 GCA_001698575.1 Mola mola
TTATTTTATTTTTATTTTCATTTTATTTATTCATTTATTTATTTATATTCTTGTTTTAGTCATTTCTTAGTGTTTTTTGTGTCTTTACCTCTTTAGGCGTGGAATGGGCAGCAGCTTCAGGGAGTGAGTCCTTTTGCTCACCTGGCTCTGTCGTCATGGTGATTCACCTGTACAGACTCACAGTACAGACACAGTTACCATGGAGATAACAATAGTGATGTGGGAGAGCACACAGAGCTGGAGAGCGATTGGTTGTCAGGGAAACAGTGCGTCAATGTACGCGGTTCAGAAACAGGAAACCTCGTTCACTTCTTTAAGTGTTGCTCCTTGGCTGCTCACTGCGAATTAAACTACGTGCTGACACCCTGATTCTGGCTCCCGTCATCACCCAGCTCCATGGTTACCATCTGCTGACCCGTCCAGCTGTCAGGTGAGCGGTTGTCATGGTAACGGGGGTGGAGCAGAAAAGGAGATTAACGCTGAGAGACAATCTGATGACAACGATGATGTGGGTCAGAGAAGGAGACGCATTTACTGTGTCACTGCTGCATTTTGACCCAAAACTGGAGTTCTGTGTTTTGACTTATCAACAACAACAACAATTCAATCAAACTTTCCAAAAAATATTCCCAGTCTCCCATTCTCTTTTGTAGTGAATTAGAACATTGGGAAAACGACGGTCACAGCCATTATCTTTTTATATGAATCCAAAATAATAATGATGAGGTTGCTGCTGCCACAGATCAATACAGTCTGATCACGTGATCGGTTCCGCCCCGCACCGGGAAGGATCGTGACGTCAACAACCAAACAATATACAAAATTCAACTCATAAGCAGGAAACAAACATGTGACTGCGAGCTGATAAACAGGAAAGAAACAGATAAACACAAGCTGATAATCAGGAAACAAACATGTAAACAGCTCTGACGGAGACTGGACTCCAGCTGCAGCAGGAAACACCCCGCTGCAACACACACACACACACACACACACACACACACACACTGAGCTGCAGCGTGATGAAGCAGAATGATGTTCTCTCTCTCTGATGATTTCTATCAAACTGATATAAAACTGATAATCATTCCTGTCCGCGATCAATAACCCTGCTCTTTATCCTCCTCCCTCTCAAACATGAGAATGGCTTTACCTGTCCTCGTACAGGATGCTCGCCCTCTTTTTCCCGGTGACGGAGGCTTTTTTTAAACTACGTCATCTCTCTTTACGGTACAGCGCTCGGCGCGGCGGAGCGGTGACGTCATGACGTACAGCTGTTTAGTTAACTGTTTAATCTATACTATATATTTATAGTTTATTATTATTAATACTTCGTATGTAAGTAAGGTACATGTAGTATTCTGACATGAAGTGTACTGCAATAATAGAGAACTGGAGTGAAATACAAAAACCTTTTGATCCTGCGTGCGTGTGTGCGTGCGTGTGTGGTACTCACCAGTATGTCGGTGAGGCGATTGATCCAGACAGCAAAAGAAGACATTTTTTTATTGTTTTTATTTTGCACAGTATAACATGCACAAAAAATCTGTTATTCAAACAAACACACAAACAACATGATTTTATTTAAAGACTTCAATATCTGAACAAAAACATGAAACGTAATCAATAAATATTAGTAAATAAACAGATAGTGATAGATCAATAACAGTATGGAAATCGATATGATCCTGTGAAAGACAGCAGGGTTACATCTTCATCGGCACTGATGTGATTATTGCTCGGTCATTGACGAGTGATAAAGAGGAGGAGGACACACATGACACATGTAGGCGTGTTTTTACCTGTGCAGGTGTGATCGAGGTTTCTCCTCTCTCTCTCACTGTCTCTGTGTCTTTCAGGGTCTCTCACTCTCTGTTGTCTGGATGGATTAGTTTTCTTTACTCTGACACATCAGGCTCCGCCCATACAGATTTCCCCCAGAACAGCTGCCAATCACATGAGGGGGCAGGGTTTACAAGTGGCTGCCGAAGGTTGTTGGACTTGTAGCGTGTCCATCATCTAGCAGGTGATGATCAATCAGTCAATCAAGTTTAATTTGTATAGACCAAAATCACAAACAACAATTAGCCTCTGAGGGTTTTACAATCTGTACATAACAACAGTCTCTACCCTCAGACCCTGGAACCGGGTGAAGAAAAACTGCAGAAACCCTAGACAGGGAAAAAAAGAGAAACCTCAGGGAGAACCACAGAGGAGGGATCCCTCTCCCTGGGACGGGTAGACGTGCGATAGATGTCACAAGTACAGAGCACAACAATATGACATCATTACAGTCTATGGATATGAAAACATGAGAACTGAGTCCAGAAGCATGTTATTAAAGATCAGAGTCCAGGAACCAGACAATGATCCAGGTCAGGATTCCAGGCCACTCTGCCTGTTGCTGGGTAGGATAGGTGAAGTTGATCATGATCACAGACACAAGGTCACAACTAGGTGAAGTTAGTAACACAAATACTGGGACATGACAGAGTAGAGAGGAAGAGGAGTTTTTCATCTGGACTGGAACCTTCAGTTCTGAAATCCTAAATTGCTCCGGTTGCAGTCAGGCAGAGTCAGGCTCACAGTCAGAAACAGACTCAACGTCCAAAACATGGAGAACAGTCAGCTCCGATTACCTGTGCATCATCTGGCTCCCTCTGCTGGCGACTTTAATCAGCAGATTTAGATGTTTACAATAACCTGACTTGGAACTCGGTGTGGTCAGGATCTCTGGAGGACTGGAGATCTAGAATCCAGTACAGCTCGTGGTCAAGAGCCTGCTGGAAGCAAACACAGTTCAGCTCTAAAAGAGCATATCAATAACCCAAAGATGTGCCACAGATCCAAACAGCAACCTCTGACAATAAGTCTTTGACCTGGTCTGAGGTCTTAGATCTGATCTGAGGTCTTAGACATGGTCCAAGGTCTTGGGTCTGGTCTGAGGTCTTAGACATGATCCAAGGTCTTGGGTCTGGTCGGAGGTCCTAGACCTGATCTGAGGTCTTAGATCGGATCTGAGGTCTTAGACCTGGTCTGAGGTCTTGGGTCTAATCTGAGGTCTTAGAACTTGTCTGAGGTCTTAGATCGGATCTGAGGTCTTAGACCTGGTCTGAGGTCTTGGGTCTAATCTGAGGTCTTAGAACTTGTCTGAGGTCTTGGATCTGATCTGAGGTCTTAGACCTGGACTGAGGTCTTGGGTGTAGTCTGAGGTCTTAGATCTGATCTGACATCTTAGACATGATCTAAGGTCTTAGATCTGATCTGAGGTCTTAGACCTGGTCTGAGGTCTTAGCTCTGGTCAGGGGCATTTTAGAGGTCTCGTAATCTGCATTCATCACAACATGCAGATGTGGTGCCGAGGACTCTATCGCTGACTTCAGATCACCTTCAGTCGCTTGTGTCTTCTGATTGAAACAACTTTATGGACAACATGCAGAACTGATTCTGTTCCTGTCCAACACAGTTCAGAAAACCACAAACTATTGTTGGATGTGTTCTGTCCGGGTCTAAAGGATCTCTGCACTGACAGCAGACTCTGTCTGTCTGCTCGTCCCCCTGAGCAATGATGACATGATGAAATAATTTTATTATCCGTAATTCTCAACGTCTGCCTGACCGCAGCTTTCTTCTCTGCAAAGTTCACAGCAATCAGGAAGCTTTTCAGTTGCTCGTCTTCATTGCCACTGATTTCATCACACTTTAAATCAGGATTCAGTTTGCCCCATTCTGAATTCATCTGTGATTGATTCAGGATCAATCGTCTGTTAACGAGATTCATCCTCTCCTCAGGAGAGGAGAACGTCCGCACACTTTTGGTCATGAGTTACAGCTAAAGTCAGTGATACATAACCTATTGCTGTTGTGCATTTATGTATTTTCTCTATGAATGGGGCGTGGTTTCATAAAGAAAATTTGAACTGATCCGCTCGTCGAACTGTCTTTTGATTGGCCAAAGCAGCTGTCATTCGGCTGGTGGGCGGATCTTGTTGATTCCTGGAAGACCTATGGAGTCAGTTCCTGAGTGTCGGTGTGTTTTTCAGTGTGAGACGGAGGAGGAGAAAAGAAAAAAGTTCCACTAGAGAAGTGGACGGAGGAGGAGAAGAGACGAAAAAGAAGAGGAGGGAGAAAAAGAAAAGAAGAAGGAGAGGAGGAGTAAAAGAGAGTTCACAGTTTGTTTCTGCGGAATTTTGAGTTTTTGTTCTCCAGAAAAAGTAACTTTTTCTGCCACAGCAGATCCGACATACAGACGGCTCTTTGACTGTCCGACCGTCGGTGTGTCCCGGAGGATGGCACCGGGGTGTGTCGCTGCCCTCAGCCGGTTCCGCGGCACCTCCGGCGGGCACACAGAGCTCTGACCGCCCGCTGCTGCTGCTGATGAGGAAGAACCTGACCCAGACGCGCTCGTGGGACAGGATCGGGACTGGATCTGTAGAGCTGGATTCAAACGGTGGACTGCAGGTCCAGGATGTCCGCGGAGCTGGCTGTAGGTGTGGTCTTCAGGGTTCTGCTGCCCCTCACTTTGACTGCAGGTAAGATCCGGTTCACCTCTGGAGGTAATCATACTGCAGTAATATATACCCGGTGACCCCTAACAGGATAAGTGGTAGAAAATGGATGGATGGGTGGATGGAGTAGAAGTACTGTCACATCTGATCAACTTCATTGATCTACTGAGGAAAGTTGAGGTGTGATAGCAGGAAGAGCGAGTGCACAACCCATAATCAAAAGCAGCCTTGACAAAACAAGCCACTGAACACAGTCAGTGATTGATTAGTTTCTACAGAGACCTCAGCTGATTTTAGAGTCTGTTCTGGAACTTTCGGTCACATCATGTGACTTTCAGCGGTGCAGGGTTATTGACAGTCATGTTTTCAGGTTGTGCGATTGTCTTGACCGTCCGGGCCATTCTTCTGAAATCGACATCTCAAGAACTTTGAGGGACTTTTCTCCAAATGTCCTCTTTGACTCAGGGATGGACTGATTAGATTTTGTAGGTCAGAGGTCAAAGGTCATGGAAAAGCCACCAACAGTTGCCTTTGAGCACAACTCACTGTGAGCTGAAATCTTTTGAGCAAAATATCTCAAGGATGCATCAAGGGATTTTTTTGAAATTTGGCGAAAACCTACATTTGGACTGGAGGGTGAACTAGTTAAATGTTTGAGGTCAGAGGTCACTGTGAAGAGGCAGTACCGTAGGATTTCTGGCCTGTGTGAAACAAGCAGCGGCTCTCTACCTTCCAAACAGTCTGCTGAGGGTAATTCAGTGCTCAGTGCTCCTTACTTCCTCTCCCAAAACACCAATAACTGGCTGTCTGTTAGGGAGGTAACAATTCACGGCAGTTCTAGACAATAATATCAATCCATTAAAGTCAGAACTTAAATGAATCGATTCAGAAATTATTCATCAGAGGGTGCTAAAGCAATGTACTGTGGCCTCACTTTACACGCTCACCGCAGCAGGAAATAAACGACAATAGCAACATGGCAACATGTACAACTTGATGATGCCCCTTTGTTGTTGAAGTCAGAGGCGTGGCAGCATTTCAGCCTCCCAAATACTGCGAATGTAAACTGATGAGACAAAAAGTGACAAATATTGTAAGAACGTGATGACATACAGACGCTGGCAGAAACCAGAGTGATGCATCAAGGCAAATGGCAACACAGCGAGAAGCTTTGTGAGTTCCATGTGAGCCACAAAAGAGGATTTAAAGCCTCGCTGGCAGGAACGAGCATGAGAGCCACGCAGATCACAAGGTGAATCTGTGTATTCATGGCAGCCTCAGAGGATTCGTTACATTTTTGGTCAAAAGAAGCAACTTGAAAACGTCTCGGTCAATCAGTGACTGAAGGCAAGATTCGTCAATAATCTTAGTAATTGATTAATGGCAGCTACGCCAACAGTTTCCTCCTGTCTTTGTGCTAAGTTAGGCTAACACACAACAGTTTGTGTGGTGAGCAGCAGGCTACCACACACACACACACACACACACATACACACATATACACACACACACACACGCACACACACGCACGCACACTGCTGTAACTGTATATCAAATATCTGATCAGATTAATATTTTTAACATTGACTTAAACTAACTAACAGTGTTCTGACTTCATATCATTCATATCAAACAGTTCATCATATCTTATAAATACAACATCACCCACCGTTTGTGCACTTGCTTAAGGACACGTGTGCCCTTTGTGATGTCAAAGACCATTAGTGTGTGTGTGCGTGCATGTTAGCCAGCTGCTGATGTGTGCTTCAGTGTGGAGCCTTAAATTCAGTTTTTGGGTGGAATTTCCTGACTTCACATTCCATACAGAGGGGGAGGTGTGTGTGCTGTGTTGACACACACACACACACACACACACACACACAGCCAAATGTTGTTACCTGAGAGGGGAACCAGTCTGTGTGTGTGTGTGTGTTTTACCTCATGGTCTGAACGTAGTGTTATTGTTGCATGTTAGCCTCATGCTATGCTAGCATCCTGGCTAGCTGTCAGCTGTGTGTAGATTCTCTGGTCTCAAGTCAGTGATAAAGGTGGATATAGCATGTTGTGTGTAGTAGGCAGGGCTTGGGTCTGACTGATCTCATATCCAAGAACATTGGTTTAAACCCTCTGGAGTCCTGGTGGGAAGAGGAAACACACATCGACGGGGAATGTCGATACCACACAACACCGGAGCTCTTTCATTCAGTGAACCCCGTCTATTCGAATTCTATCACTCTATTTCTTTTCCTTCTTTGTCTTCTCCATCATCTTTTTCACAGTCTTCCATCTGTTCCACCTGAGGATAGTGGCGGAGGAGACCGATGCCTCTTCCTGTTCTGCCTCCTCTTCCTTTGTGTCATAAATCAAGCCACCATGTTTTGGGTGGCAAGGAGGGAAAGGGAACTGTTAGCTATGAAATATAGATTCACTTTGTGATCACGGAGAAAAGCTGGAGTGGGAACTTTGAGGAGCTGACACAGTATTGATGAGGAATCAGCAGTTTTTAAACAGGTGCCGGGACTCACCGGTAAGCGCAATGTTTCAGCAGCAGACGGGGACTCTTTGTGATGAATGACTGAGTGTAAACTAGGGATGGGTCATGATTTTCAAATATTCTAAAAATTATAAAAATTCAAAAATTTCCACCGATTATTGGTTTGTCCTAAGATATTTATTTTTTGCATTGTTTTTGCTGGTTATTTATGAATAATGCAAAAAGTGTTTATGTTGCGTTACTTCTGCTAAAACGTGCATAGTACGGTCTTTCCCACTCAAGGTCAGTGTAGCATTTGTAAGAGCCCCGAGTGTCCAGACGTTAACTATTCTCATCCTCCTTGATCTGAATGCAACCTTTGACATCATCTCTAATCACAAGCTCTAACGATATCACTGACATACAAATAGATTCCTTTAAGTCCTATCTCTCTGGCTGTACTCAGTTCATCCAACTCAAAGCTTTCAAATCCCAGCCATCACCAATTATTACCAGTGTTAAATGTTAAGGTTAGGTTCAGAATCCAGGTAGAATCCTGGTTCTCCTGAAACCGCTCAAATTAAACAATAATAAAAGTTCCTTCTCAATGGCACCAAATCCACAGTTTTTCCCTTACTGTCGATAACGTCAGTGTTTCCCTCCCAGATTATTGGCCTTTTCCACTCTATGGTATATACTTGGCTTGGTTCTACTTGCTATTTATGGTTTTCCACTGTCTGTTGCACATTTTAGGACCACCTTGGCCGGGGTTTTACGCAAGCTGAGGCGATACGAAAAATGTGATGTAAACCATTGCAGGTCGCTAATTCGTCAAAGCAGATTAATCATCAGATGTGCAATTTAGATAGATAGATAGATAGATAGAGAGAGAGGGGACCTTGTTAATCCCCTTGGGAAATTAATTTGTGCAGACTAAAGATGTTCAAACAAACTTCCATTTTTAAATATGATTCTGTGTTGCAGAAATAATAAATGAAATGATAAATTGCTCTAAATAGTCTTCCATGACTACATACTTCTCCTAATAAGTCTTATCTAAGTAGACTATAAACCACTGCCAATTATCACCAATTTCTTCAGAACATGTCTCTTAATATACATGTAAATGTCAAAATATGAATTAGTTGCTCCAACACAAAATTTGCTTCCCCTCATTTAGATGTATCGCGCTGTGCACGGATCAAGTCTACACGTGCACACATTAGATTTAGAATCTTTTATGCTCTTTTAGGGAGGGGTCCTTGGGTTCTGCCTTGTTTGTCTTGATGGTGAATTCAGCGGAGTAGATGTCTTATACTGTTTCTCCTCACTGCGGCTGTGGTGATGGAATTCAGTGGTTGTGGTGAGCTGAGCACCGTGATGAGACGATCCCTATTAGTTCAAACTACGACTGTCCTTTGAAACCTGGTAGGACTAATATCTGTCAGTTTATAAGGACATGTTTCAAGGACCTCTATTGTTATTATCTTTGTTATTATTGCAATAGAGGGGTAGAAAGAAACTGAAATTTATCACCATGTAAGCTTTCATTTATGGTATTGTTAAGGAAAAAAAATCCTTCCATTGATCTATATATATATATTTTCTCATTTCTTAAAGAAGGTGAATTTGAGTTTAAAAAGAAAAGCAGATTTTAAAAGGGATTTCCAGATTAGATAGAGTTAGCAGAGATAATCAAATTACAAGCTATTTGACACAACCCAGTCAGTGACTTTATTTCAAACACAGTGAGTAAACTCATTGCTGTTTTTCTGAATTTATTTTGATTTCATTTAATCAAATCAAATCAAATCAAATTTTATTTGTATAGCACAAAATCACAATTTACACATTATCTCACTGGGCTTTGAAAAACTGTACAGGTGTGACACCCTCTGCCTTTAAACCCTCGAACCAGGTGAGGAAAACTTAGAAAACCCTAAACAGGGAAAATAAGAAACCTCAGGAAGAATCACAGAGGAGGGATCCTTCTTCCTGGGATGGACAGATGTGCAATAGATGTCACTTGTACAGAACACAACAACATGATAATAACTGTCTACTTAGAATATATAAAACATCCATGAGTCCCAGAGTCTGTGGATTCTATGAGTCCGGATGTATGGAAAGTCTAGTGATCCAGACGCAGGTGTATACTGTTGGTCCAGGAGTCATTATAGTCCATGTAGCAAGATCTGAGTGTTGCTGATGTAGTTAGTCACTGAGTCCAAGAGTATGTAGAATCTATAAATCCAGGGATATGTGAAGTGTCGTGATCCAGAAGCAGGTGTAGTCTATTGGTGCAGAAGCCATTGTGATCTGTGGATCCCGATTTGCACTTGGAAATCCAATCCATCTAATTTAAGCAGTAGGCATCAGGCAGGACCACAGCAGAAGCTCCAACGCGACCTAGAAAGACCTGCAGGATGATAAAGCACAAAGACTCCGGGGAAGAAGTAAAGTTAGTGAAAGGATATGGACTTTTAGAGGAGCAGAGAGGGAGTCTGATTTAGAGGGGGCAGAAAAGAGAGCTCAGTGCATCATGGGGTGCTCCCCCAGCAACCCAAGTGTATAGCAGCATAACTAAGGGCTAGATAGGCCAGCCCTAACTATAAGCTTGATCAAAAAAGAAGGTTTTAAGCCTAATCTTAAAATCAGAGAGTGTGTCTGCCTCCCGTACCAAGACTGGAAGATAGTTCCACAGGAGAGGAGCTTGATAGCTGAAAGCTCTGCCTCCCATTCTACTTTTGGAAACTCTTGGGATCACCAATAAGACTGCATCCTGGGAGCGTAAGGTTCTGGATGGGTGATAGGGTACTATGAGCTCTTCAAGATAAGATGGTGACTGACCATGAATTGCTTTGTAGGTGAGAAAATTCTGAATTTAACTGGGAGCCAGTGCAGAGAAGCCAATACGGGGGAAATATGGTCTCTGATATTAGTTCTAGTCAGTACACATGCTGCTGCATTTTGGATTAACTTAATCCAATCCCTTGTTTAGTCAACACAGGACATCTTTGTTCTATAAGTTTTAACTTCTGACCATTAGTGTTATTTGCATTTGCCACTTTATTTCAACATCCAAATATTAACTCCTCCAGTGAGCAAACCTAAAATCCTGACATGCTGGTCCAGTTGTTTTGTAATCTCTGTGCCACCCACTACCTGAGACTAATTTGGGGCAGAGTTTGGTTGCACGTTGGAAAACAAACCACCTATACCAGACAAAATTGGACTGGGTGTCACCTCGACAGCTTGCTATCATTCCAACCTCACATCTGTTATGTCACTTGCTCTGCGTTTTTTCCACAACGTAACACAAATCAGATATGCCAATCCCAACACCCAACGATGCTATCATTCTCCTTCACAGTCTACATCTCACAGGCTACATCCCACATCAATCTTCCTCTCAAATCCATCCATGAAGTTCAACTGGTCCATCCATTCATCCAGAACCCTCTCTGTTCATACAGAATCCCTTCATTCATTCAGAAAATCTCTATTCATCCAGAGCCCCTTTCATTTATCCAGAACCCCGTATTCATCCAGCATCTCCTCTGTTCATCCAGAACCCCCTATATTCATCAACAACCCCTTCCATTCATCTAGAACCCCTGTATTTATCCAGAATCTCCTCTATTCACCCTGAACCCCCTCTGTTCGTTCAGAACCCCCCTTTCATCTAGAACCCCCTCTGTTCATTCAGAACCCCCCTATTGACCCGTCTATTAATCCAAAACCCCTCCATTCATCCAGAAAACCCCTATTCATCTAGAATCCCTTCCATTCATCCAGAACCCCTGTGTTCATCCAGAACCTCCTCTGTTCATCTTTAACCTTTGTTCATCCAGAACCCCTTTATTCACCCAGAACCCCCTCTATTTGTCCAGAACCCCCCTATTTATCCAGAACCCCTTCCATTCATCCAAAACCTCCTCCGTTCATCCAGAACCCCTCTGTTCATTTAGAACCTTTGTTCATCCAGAACCCCCTCTATTCACTGAAAGCAGCTCTTCCTAGCCCCCCAGCAGCTCCCGAGCAGCCGGGAAACCAGACAGCTTGGGTGACTGTTCGAATGAAGCCATAGTCCTAAGCAGAAGCCCACGGTTCACCACCCACCCGTTAACGTTTCCAACAGATTTTCCCCACTCAGTGATGCACCCACTGAGAAACCAACTCTAGTAATTGGCAGCTCTATTTTGCGAAACGTGACATTTTCCACACCAGCGGCCATAGTCAAATGTATTCCCGGAGCCGGAGCGGGCGACGTGGAATCAAATTTAAAGCTGCTGGCAAAAAGTAAACGTAAATACAGTAAGATTATAATTCATGTCGGCGGTAATGACGTTCGGCTACGCCAGTCAGAAGTCACTAAAGTTAATGTTGAGTCGGTGTGTGCTTTTGCTAAAACACTGTCGGACTCCGTAGTTTTTTCTGGTCCCCTGCCTAATCTGACCACTGATGACATGTTTTGTTGCATGTCGTCATTCAACCGCTGGCTTTCGAGGTGGTGTCCAGCAAACGATGTGGGTTTCATTGATAATTGGCAAACTTTCTGGGGAAGACCTGGTCTAATGAGGAGAGACGGCATCCATCCTACTTGGGATGGAGCTGCTCTCATTTCTAGAAATATGGCCAATTTATTAGTCAGCCAAATTGACAATTCAGAGTTGAGGCCAGAAAGCAGATTTGCAGTCTTACACGCTTCTCCGCGCTTCCTTTAGAGTCATCCACCTACAACCCCATAGAGACTGTGTCTGTCCCCCATCCACATAAATTCACTAAATTCACTAAATCAAATAAGAGTTCACATAGGAACTTAATAAAAATCAACACCACTAATGAGGCAGTTTACAAAGTAAAGAGACTTAAATGTGGACTCTTGAATATCAGATCCCTATCATCTAAAGGTGTATTAATAAATGAGCTTATATCAGATAACAATATTGATTTATTCTGCCTTACTGAAACTTGGCTGTGCCAAGACGAATATGTAAGTCTTAATAAATCCACTCCTCCCAGTCACATTAACACACACATTCCCAGAGACACAGAGGTGGTGGAGTTGCAGCCATTTTCAATTCTGCCCTATTAATAAACCCTAAGCCCAAACAAAAATTTAGTTCATTTGAAAAGCTCATTCTTAGCATTTCCGATCCAACCATGAAAACTCCAATTATGTTTGTTATAGTGTATCGAGCACCTGGACCCTACACTGAATTTTTATCTGAATTTTCAGAGTTTCTCTCAGCTTTGGTCCTCAAAACAGATAAAGTCATTATTGTAGGTGACTTTAATATCCATGTAGACATTGAAAACGACAGCCTTGGTACGGCATTTCTCTCACTATTAGATTCATTCGGCTTCTGTCAGTGTGTACAAGAATCAACACACACTTTTAATCACACCCTTGATCTTGTTCTGACATATGGCATTGAAATTGAGCATTTAAATGTCTCTGCGCAAAATCTGCTTTTATCAGATCATTATCTTCTAACATTTGAATTTCTGCTCATCAACTATAAACCAAGAGTCACTAGTTATTATAGCAGATGCATATCTGAGGACACTGTTGAAAATTTTAAAGAAATTATTCCCTCTGCATTAATTTCAGTGCCATATCCCAAAATAACAGAGGAGTCATATCTTAAATTTAGCCCCTCCCAGCTTGATCACCTTGCCAATTTCATTGCCGGCTCTCTACGTGCTTCACTCGATTCTATTGCCCCAGTTAAAAAGAAAACAAAACCAGTCAAGAGACTAGCTCCGTGGTATAATCTTAGTACTCGCAAGTTAAAACAGAAAACTCACAAACTCGAAAGGAAATGGCGTTCCACTAAACTGGAAGAATCATGCATGCCCTGGCAGGATAGCCTTAAAGTATACAGGAAGGCCCTTCGCCGAGCAAGTAAAGACTACTGTTCAGCGTTGATAGAAGAAAACAAGAGTAAACCCAGGATCCTTTTCAGCACTGTGACCAGGCTGACTGAGAGCCATCATTCTATTGAACCATGCATTCCTAGAGCCCTCACCTGTAATGATTTTATGAACTTCTTCAATAATAAAATTAGACTTATCAGAGAAAATATCCTACACTCCACAGATTCCAGTTCAGCAACAGGAATTATAGAGGCTGTTATTAGTCCTGATGTGTGTTTGGAAAGCTTCCATCCAATTGACCTTAAGGAACTAA
The DNA here is from genome assembly GCA_001698575.1 of Mola mola. NCBI lineage: Eukaryota > Metazoa > Chordata > Actinopteri > Tetraodontiformes > Molidae > Mola > Mola mola. The sequence continues at coordinate 1,513,416 of KV751389.1, forward strand.
CGACAACATTATCTTCATCTAAATCATCAACCTGTATACTAGACCCCATACCTACTAAGTTGCTCAAAGAGGTTTTACCCCTAATTAGAAATCCACTACTAAACATTATCAATCTATCCCTTGTAACAGGTTACGTGCCCCAGTCATTTAAAGTAGCTGTAATTAAACTGCTCCTAAAAAAACCTACCCTAGACCCAGAAGTTCTAGCCAACTATAGACTTATATCCAACCTCCCCTTTCTTTCAAAGATTCTAGAGAAAGCAGTAGCTAAACAACTATGTGGCTTTCTTCAGGATAATAGTCTATTTGAAGATTCTTAGTCAGGTTTTAGAAAGCACAGAAATGGCATTGGTAAAAGTTACAAATGACCTCTTCACTGCATCTGATGAGGGACTTATCTCTATACTAGTCTTATTAGATCTTAGCGTAGCTTTTGACACTATTGATCATCACATCTTACTACAGAGGATGGAACACCAAATTGGCATTAAAGGATCTGCTTTAAGATGGTTTAATTCCTACCTATCTGATAGATAGAATTTTGTTCATGTTAATGATGAATCATCCAGATATGACAAGGTTAGTCACGGAGTCCCACAAGGTTCTGTGCTTGGACCAATACTATTCACCCAGAACCCTTGTTCATCCAGAAACTCCTTCTGTTCGTCCAGAACCCTCTATTCACCCAGAACCCCCTCCATTCATCCAGAACAGTTTCCCTGGCTCTCGGTCACATAACCCCACACCCTTGGCACTCTCAGGTCTTTGTCTTCCATTCAACTCACTGTGCCAGAGATAGGACTGTACCCGCTTCAACACAGGGTCCAGAGCCTTCAGCTGCTCCACCCCCGTTTCTGCAACTCCTTCCCACAAGACATCTGTAACACAGACCCTTTTTCAGATCTCGTCTTGTTAAACTGGATGATCTCTCGGATTATATGTCTGGTCTCACCAACCGCCTGCTCATAACGATTTATACATACCAAACAGTTGTTTTTTATTTTTAACTGAAAAAAAATGTGTTATTAGTATTGATACTATGGACACAACTCAAACTGTATTTTCCCTGACAAGTTGCAAAATGTCTCAGGTTTCTCTAGAATTGTTCTGTGGGGTGTTTTTGTTTAAGGTTCTCAATAAGCAGACATCAGATATAATGTGTAGAAGTACGGAATATTGACTTATTGATTATTAAGACTGAAAGCTCTGTTTGCTTTTTCTGCTGCGACTGTCGTCACTGACCAACGGTCAGATCCTGTTTCCTGTTTATTGTACAGTCAATGCTGCGGAGTTACAAGGATTTCTACTGACAGCAGTGGTTGGGTGTGTCTGTGTGTGTGTGTGGTTTCAGTGTTATTTCTGGCTGCTCCGTTTAAGGTTGCGTTCAGACAGTAAACAGAGCAGTGGCAGCACAAGCTGACTCCGGGTCAGCAGCTGAAGGGCCAAACATGAAAAGAAGATGACACACATTCCATTATAACCAACAGTTTTATCAGGATTCATTTGAAACATCTTCATAAATTAATCTCACATTCTTCTTCCAGACCGATACACAGGTGAGGCCAGATAGCCACATAGAGATCTTAAGCTAAATTATAAAACATGGTGGTTGTCAGCTGACCAGGTGACCTTAGATGGTCAGCTGATCAGCCAGTCTGCTATGCTGTACACAACTTTGTGGCTTTCCAACCTTTAATATCGATGCTGTTAGCCATGCTAGCCTGCTCTGCTAACAGCCGCTCACTCTCCTGTTTTTCCAGTAATGATGCTGATTCACCTCAGGTTTCCTGAAGTTTCTTCCACATACTTGTGAGTGAATTCTTCATGGTGGTTGAGAGTTGCTAATGCTTTGAAGAGTTACAGACTAGGTGTGAGGAATTACATCTTTGAGTCAGACAACATGGAGGAGAACTCTGAAGCCCAGCACTTCCATCTCATTCACAGCCTCAGACCGTCTTAACTTTATACTGTTCCAGTGTCCCCCTCCCCAGGTTATATATTCCGTGTCCAGACCAATGACTCTTAGGTGTTTTACAACAGCACGAATGTGTGACTTTACTCAACCCTCATCCACCCTGATGTGTTTTCCTCCACTTCACACACTTTGGTCCAGTTATCATACTTTTAACTTTCTAACCCCCACACTACATGTTACGATGTGTCCTGATCATCATCCAGTGTGTTCTGTACCTGATTCCCACACACTTTGTACCTTTTACTTGGAGCTGGAGTTGTTGGCCTGTGATAAGTTCTTTCTTCATATGTAGCTTCTGTCAGCGAACATGCAGTGAAGGTCAACTGCCACATCTCACACGTACATATCTGCCTCAGCATTCAGACCAGTGTGGTGCTAAAGGTTCTTTAGACTTTAATATGCTATAGTATCATCAAAGTGTCAATGTGTGGATCAATGCCAAGTACTGATGACTCCATTGATGTGTTTACAGCTTGTGTGTTGCGGTGTAATGGATTTTCTCTGGTCTACATTGTCCTGCTGCTGCTCCTGCCGCTGCTGCCGGAACCCTCCACCTCCTCCACTCCAGGTACCAATAGCTCAGTACTGATCAGTTGACAACACCGCAATATGGTCTCTCAGTAATTCGTGCCGGTTTTCCACTGCGTGGTACGTACTCACCTCACCTCAACTCAACTCAACTCAACTCACTTCGACTTTTTTTTCATTTTTGGCTCAGTCAAGGTTCCAAGCACACTGAGGTGATGCTGAAACAGTGACCCGGACCACTGTGGACCACTGATTGGTCGGCAAAAATACTAATTTATTACCAAACTCTTGATCTAAAATACTCAACACACTTTCTACATTTAAATACGTAATAGCGTAGCTTCAACTCATGAAATAGTCTGTAATAGCGAACCATATATGCTAATGTTAGCATGCCCTCTGCTGAAGTGTGAAGAAATGTTTCCACCCTCTCCTGTTTGCTTCAGCAGCCTGTTATCTCACCACCTTCAGCCTCATCTCCTCTCTGTGACAACCGCCTACCCAGAATGAAGACATAGTCCCTGCGATATTTTCCGCTCTTGTTCTTGTACGCGTTTGTCGCATTTGTTAACATCAGCAGTTTCTCACAGTGTTGCTATAACAACCAGATCAGTGAGGGTGCCGTTAGCAATGGAAAACGAGCCACCTTTACCAGAAGTAAATACGGTCGAGCAGGTATGATGAAGAGTAATCTGTTCTCTCAGTAATCTGGGTTTCATCTAATCAAATCACATTTTATTTGTAAAGCCCAAAATCACGAATTACAAATTGTCTCACTGGGCTTTTACAAACTGTACAGATGTGACACCCTCTGCCCTCAGACCTCCCATGCGGGTTAGGAAAAACGTAAGACCCTGAACAGGGACAAATCAGAGATGTCAGGAAGAACCACAGAGGAGGATCCTTCTTCCTGGGACGGACAGACACGTAATAGATCTCATTTGTACACAACACAACAACATGTCAATAAAAGACTAGTAGGAATGTAGGAGTTCATGAATCTATGAAGCCAGAGTTATGTGAAGTCTGCTGACCCAGAAGCAGCTGTGGTCTATCGGTTGAGGAGTTGTTGTAGACAGAAAACTGGTCTCAATGATGTGGTCTGTCAGTGATCTGACCTCTCAGTGATCTGGTCTTACTGATCTGGTTTCTCAATGATCTGGTCTCTGCGTTCTGGTCTCTGTGATCGGGCCTCAGTCATCTGGTCTCTGCATTCTGGTCCCTGTGATCAGGTCTCTGCGATCAGGTCTCTGCGATCAGGTCTCAGTGATCTGGTCTCTGTGATCTTGTCTCAGTGATCTGGTCTCAGTGATCTGGTCTCAGTGATCTGGTCTCTGTGATTTGTTCTCAGTGATTTGGTTTCAGTGATCTGGTCTCTGTGATATAGTCTCAGGGATCTGGTCTCAGTGATCTGGTCTCAGTGATCTGGTCTCTGTGATCTTGTCTCAGTGATTTGTTCTCAGTGATTTGGTTTTCAGTGATCTGGTCTCTGTGATCTGGTCTCTGTGATCTGGTCTCAGTGATCTGGTCTCTGTGATCTTGTCTCAGTGATCTGGTCTCAGTGATCTGGTCTCAGTGATCTGGTCTCAGTGATTTGTTCTCAGTGACTTGGTCTCAGTGATCTTGTCTCTGTGATCTTGTCTCAGTGATTTGTTCTCAGTGACTTGGTTTCAGTGATCTGGTCTCTGTGATCTGGTCTCTGTGATCTTGTCTCTGTGATCTTGTCTCTGTGATCTTGTCTCAGTGATTTGGTGTCTGTCATCATGCCTTTGTGATTTGGTGTCTGTCATCTGGTCTCTGTGATCTGGTCTCTGTGATCTGGTCTCTGTGATCTGGTCTCAGTGATCTGGTCTCTGTGATCTGGTCTCTGTGATCTGGTCTCAGTGATTTGTTCTCAGTGATTTGGTCTCTGTGATCTGGTGTCTGTCATCTGGTGTCTGTCATCATGTCTTTGTGATTTGGTGTCTGTGATCTGGTGTCTGTCAACTGGTCTCTGTGATCTGGTCTCAGTGATTTGTTCTCAGTGATCTGGTGTCTGTCATCTGGTCTCTGTAATCTGGTCTCTGTAATCTGGTCTCAGTGATTTGGTCTCAGTGATTTGTTCTCCGTGATCTGATCTCTGTGATATGGTCTCTGCGATATGGTCTCAGTGATATGGTCTCAGTGATTTGGTCTCAGTGATCTGGTCTCTGTGATCTCATCTCTGTGATACGGTCTCTGCGATATGGTCTCTGCGATATGGTCTCTGCGATATGGTCTCTGCGATATGGTCTCTGCGATATGGTCTCTGCGATATGGTCTCTGCGATATGGTCTCTGCGATATGGTCTCTGCGATATGGTCTCTGCGATATGGTCTCTGCGATATGGTCTCTGCGATATGGTCTCTGCGATATGGTCTCTGCGATATGGTCTCAGTGATTTGGTCTCAGTGATTTGTTCTCAGTGACTTGGTTTCAGTGATCTGGTCTCGGTGATCTGGTCTCTGTGATCTGATCTCTGTGATACGGTCTCTGCGATATGGTCTCTGCGATATGGTCTCTGCGATATGGTCTCTGTGATATGGTCTCAGTGATTCGGTCTCAGTGATCTGGTCTCTGTGATCTGATCTCTGTGATACGGTCTCTGCGATATGGTCTCTGCGATATGGTCTCTGCGATATGGTCTCTGCGATATGGTCTCTGCGATATGGTCTCTGCGATATGGTCTCTGCGATATGGTCTCTGCGATATGGTCTCTGCGATATGGTCTCTGCGATATGGTCTCTGCGATATGGTCTCTGCGATATGGTCTCTGTGATATGGTCTCAGTGATTTGGTCTCAGTGATCTGGTCTCCGTGATTTGTTCTCAGTGATTTGTTCTCAGTGACTTGGTTTCAGTGATCTGGTCTCTGTGATCTTGTCTCTGTGATCTGGTCTCAGTGATTTGTTCTCAGTAACTTGGTTTCAGTGACTTGGTCTCAGTGATCTGGTCTCAGTGATCTGGTCTCTGTGATCTGGTCTCTGTGATCTGATATCTGTGATCTGGTGTCTGTCATCTGGTGTCTGTCATCTGGTGTCTGTCATCATGTCTTTGTGATTTGGTGTCTGTCATCTGGTCTCTGTGATCTGGTCTCTGTGATCTGGTCTCAGTGATTTGGTCTCAGTGATTTGGTCTCCGTGATCTGATCTCTGTGATATGGTCTCTGTGATCTGGTCTCTGCGATATGGTCTCTGTGATATGGTCTCAGTGATTTGGTCTCCGTGATCTGATCTCTGTGATATGGTCTCTGTGAACTGGTCTCTGTGATCTTGTCTCAGTGATCTGGCGGGTGCAGGTGATTGTGTGACGATGTTTGGAGGGAACATGTGTTTCAGGTGGAACAATATCAGCTGACTGACAAACTCTGTGTTTCCAAGAATATCTGAATAATCTCCTAATGATGTCATTGCAGCTGTGTTGCAGTGATGTCATTAATACCAGTAAACAGACCAGACCATACCTGTGTGTGTGTGGAGCCATATTGTCTCTGCTGCCTGAGGCACCCACACACACAGGTGATCACAGGATGTGAGTTGGTTCCTGAAGGAGCTTCCTGAGGAAACACAGAGAATAGATGTGAAGACACCATGTGACATCACTTCCTGTCTTGTAGCTGTGGTTGCATACAGTTCACACAGACACATTAGTGTTTGTCCTCAAACACAACTTTTAACAGTGAAAACTGTGGGACAGACTTCAGTGAGAGACGTGACCAGCAGGACCAGACAGCCTCATGTCGCCATGCTGACCTGGAGGAGGACAGGCCAAACACACAACATACAAACATTAATGAGACAAAATTGGATTTCTGGTGAGTTGAAAACCTTGGGAGTGATGAGGTCACAGGGGGCGCTGCAGAGAGGAAAGAAGAACCTTTGGCCTTTAATCACCACTTTATTGATCCAATTTTTCTGTTACAGCTTAAAAAACACAAAAGCTATTTAAAAAAAATAAAACCAACACACAGAAACACAATAAAAAGATGTTACCTCTCACTCCCCAACAAAGAACATCTGCGGAATCCCGAGACCAGCACCCTCCTGTGTGTATGACCTGACCCAGACCAACTGTCCTCTACGACCTGACCCAGACCAACTGTCCCCTATGACCTGACCCAGACCAACTGTCCTCTTTGACCTGACCCAGACCGAGACTCTCTGTATTTGAGAACCTGACCCAGACCAACTTTCCTCTCTGACCTGACCCAGACTGCTCTGTCCTCTATGACCTGACTTGATATGAACTTTTTTTCCCAAAAGTGTTTTATACAAATAAGATTGATCCACTCCTCAGTATCTTTCTCCTGGTCAATGGAAAGAAGTCCTCCACCATTATTATATGTTCAGGAACACAACATGTCCGGCTGATGTGCACAACCATGTCCATACATTCTTTTAGCCTGTTTGAAAGACATATCGATACTTTTCTATAGTCAGTACAAAGCAGTGAAACAGGCCTCCAATCTTTTATTAACCCCAGATCCTCTTTTTTGGGTAACAAGTACAGTACTGCCCTCATGCAGCTTAGTGGCAAAGTCCCACAGTCCCAACAATATTGAAACATGTCGAACAAGTCCTCTCCTTATAGGGTCCAGAGCTGTCTATAAAACTCAGAAGGAAAGACATCAATCCGAGATGATCGTCCACAGCTGACCTGCTAAAACAGCTGCTGACATATCATTAAAAGTGGCATCCAGTGAAGCTGCATCCAGTGAACCAGCTGGACAATCCCCCCAGCAGTCACTGCTGCCAGCATACACATCTATACCCAGCTTCCTCTTTTCTCATGGACCACATGACCACATGTCCTTCGGGGAGCCTGAGATGTATCATTTGATCGTGTTCCCTAACCTTCCTCTGTCTCGGTCTCTTCAATGTTTGAGATCTGAGTTCTGATTGTAGCAGCCTTTGGTCTGTCATCTAGATAAAATGTGTGAGGGCGTTCCTCCTGTTGACACAATCACAATCCTACTAACAGGTGATGTTTCCTGCAACAAGCGTGGAGACACAACGGAGTTTGTTGTCCTCTCAGCCAAGATCACTTCCTGTCTCATGTTTGTTTCCTAGGAAACACGCGTCGCTGTGTTACCGCAGTGTGTGTCTCCAGTTTCGTCTTCCTGTTACTGCAGTCTTTCTTCCAGCTGATGGCAGCAACCCTGCAGCCCGAGTCCAACTGTAGGTCACACCTGTCTGTCTGTCTGTCTGTCTGTCTTCCTGTAACCTGTCTATCTGTCTGTAACCTGTCTGTCCTTCTGTAACCTGTCTGTTTGTCTATCTGTCTATTTATCTGTCTGTAACCTGTCTGTTTGCCTGCCTGCCTGCCTGTCTGTCTGTCTGCCTGTTTATCTGTCTGTAACCTGTCTGTCTGTCTGTCTATCTGTCTGTTTGTCCGTTTGTAACCTGTCTGTCTGTCTGCCTGTAACCTGTCTGTCTGTCTGCCTGCTTTTCTATCTGTCTGTAAGCTGTTTGTCTGTAACCTGTCTGTCTATTTTTCTGTCTCTCTGTCTGTCTGTCAGTCTCTCTGACCTGTCTATCTCTCTGTCACCTGTGTGTCTGCAGGCACATCTTGGCAGACAGCTCTTTCTCAGTTGGGCCTGGTGAGGTAAGAGTGACAACATGTTTAATACTCAATTAGATTTATATGTTGATTTATTGATCAGTTGATGTGTCAGGTGAGCAGTCCCCAGTAATAAAATGTCCTAAAATTATTATTGATGCTGTCTGATCTGTTATTAAACAAAAGGTGAATAACAGACTTATTTTCCAGAGGTCATCGCTGTTGCACAATTAAAACGTCTGATCACATCAGCATGAATTTTCTAATAAATACATGCTATTATACATATTTATTAAGACAGATAGTATAAGTGGTGTGTCTTTCCAAATTCATAAATAACAAGATGGTCATTTATGCTGCTCTGCTCACATTAAACATTATTTTTGAGCCACAAACAGATCTGATCATCTAAAGATAAACAAACTGTAGCTGACGAGCTCTTTATCAGGCTTCCTGCTCTGACATCTGTGAAAATGACACCAAATATTAACTTTTCTGTCTGTTTGATAACAGTAAAATAAATCATTTAGAGAGGATCAGGAGACAAACGATCAGCAGACAGCATCAATGTTTGTCATCAACATATAAACAAACATCATTTCTTAATAAAGTCCTGATCATGTTTTCACATTCTTTCAGCCCCATCTGCCGTTTAAACTGCTGGTGGTTTCCATTCTTTACATTTATCAATATGTAAATTTAATATTAAGGTTGTGTTGGTTGTGTTGCCATCTCTCTCTCTCTCTCTCTCTCTCTCTCTCTCTCTCTCTCTCTCTCTATTTTTCCTTGCATGATGGTCCACATATGCTGGCTTAGTGACCACTGCTGTTCACGACTTTTCACAATGCATTGTGGGATACTTTGAGTGCACCGTAGAGTGCTTTTGTGGTTTACCTTGCACTTTCAGACTCCACTACAAAAAGCCCAACACCCTGTGGAGTGATTTTGGACATAGCCAAAGAAGCTGGTATTATTCATTTAGTTTTCATCTGTGTAAAGAGTCAAATATTATTATAGTGTATTATTTAACTGTGCTTGCGCTGTGTGTCAGTGTTAGCAGGGCTAATGCTAGCTTCACCTCCGTCTGCAGTGGAGGAATTCAGAACGTCCGCACTGCAGCTTCAGGTAGCTCTTGGTTGGGTTTGAGACACCACTTAAAACCATGAAACATGAAGCCAGGGCATATTTGGGAGTATATCTGGACAACTAGCTGGAGTGGTCCACCAACATGGAGGTTGTGTACAAGACAGGCCTGAGCCGGTTTTACTTCCTCATAGGCTCAGGCTCTTCAATGTATGCAACCAGATACTCCTGATGTTTTATCAGTCTGTTGTGGCGAGCGCCATCTTCTTTGCTGTAGTGTTCTGGGACAGAGGCATCAAGGCAAAAGAATGCTAACAGACTGAAAAAACTGATCAGGAAAGCAGGTTCTGTTGTCAGCTCTCGGTTGACCACCTTGAAGGAGATGGAGGAGCAGAGGATGCCGACCAAACTGCTGGCCATCATGGAAAACACCTCCCACCCCCTCCATGAAACTGTGAACATTCTGAAGAGCAGCTTTAGCAACAGAATGATCCAACCCTGCTGCTACAAGGAACGATACAGGATGTCGTTCCTCCCCAGTGCAATTAGACTTCTCAACACCTCTGTTATTAGACACTTTATCTGTTAAAATCATTCACCTCCTCGAACCTGCACTAAATTCTGCACAACTTCTGCATATACTGTTATATTTTACAACTCCCTTTACTGTTTATAATTTTATTTTCTAATTTTCTACTTTATACTGTTATATGTCCCATTGGTCCTGTACCTGAACATCCCTGCTGCTGTGAGAAATTAATTTTACTTCAGGGATTAATAAAATCATCTCTATCTCTATCTATATAATTTGTGCACTGGAAGGGGTGGAGCCTGCCACTTAAATGGTAGGGGAAACACACATGTACACACACAGCTGTCTGGATGCAGTTAAAACTTTACTGGGTCACATCAAAGACAGCTTGTTGACACATTAACGCTGTGTGTGTGTGTGTGTGTGTGTGTGTGTGTGTGTGTGTGTGTGTGTGTGTGTGTGTGTGGCTTTCGATGACTCAGTACCTGTAAAAGTCAAACATCTGTTTATAATTTGATAGAAAAAGTACCTCAAATTTCTGTTTTTTTCATCTGTGTGTGTGTGCACACATATATACAGCTGAGTGGTTAAGGCCACTGACTTTTGTTAAGGTCAACTACAAATGCGTTTGGATCCCGCAAATGGAAATCATGAAGAGGCCGCAAGAAACTCAGTCACAGCCAAATACCTACGTAGAGTAAGGCGTGTCCTGAAAAGTCAACTGAACAAGATCTGAGCCATCAACACCTGAGCCCTGCTGATAACCTGCTGGTATAATAACCTGGACAAAAGAGAAGATAGAGGCCACAGATATCAAGACAAGGAAGCTCCTCACCCCGCAAGGACCAAAACCAAAAAAAAAACATAACCCCAAAATCCAGGAATACATCAGGGAGATGGCCCCAAATGATGAACTACTAAGTGAATGCCTCAGGCAGCAAAAACCCGGTGAGAAAAAGGAAGAGGAAGGGGGATCATCATAGAGGGACAAACCTCTGCAAGACATGACCTGTTAGTACCAGTGACAGATAGAGGAAGTGGCTGACAAATGCTGGACAAGGCTGGTCTCAAGAATAGCACAGAGGTTCTGATCATGGCAGCAAAATAACAGGCCTTGAACACAAGGGGTCTACCACACCAGACAGGACCCGAGGTGCAGACTGTGCAAAGATGCCCCTGAGACACTACACCACATAACAGCAGGATGCGAGATACGGCCAGATAAGGCGACTTGGAGAGTCACAACTAAGTGGCTGGCATAGTATACAGAAGCATGTGTACCGAGAATGGGCTGGAGGTTCCAGGATCAAAGTGGACAACAATTCCTAAGGTGATTGAGAACGACCGAGCTAAGATCCTGTGGGACTTCCAGATCCAGAGCGATAAGATGGTGGTGGCTAATCAACCAGACATCATGGTGGTTGACAGACAGGAGATGGCGATAGTGGTAGATGTTGCAATCCCAACTGAAGCTTGAGAAATACCAAAGGTTGAAAGAGGACTCAGGGCTGTCACAGCAACTTGGGAACCTGTGTCTGTAGTGTCTGGAGTGCGTCTTCAGTGCATCTGTAGTGTGTCTGCAGTGCATTGTATTGTCTGTAGTGTGTGTATATTGGTCGCAGTGTGTCTGCAGTATGTCTGTAGTGTCTGCAGGGTGTCTGTAGTGTACGTGTAGTGTGTCCGTAGTGTGACTTTAGTGTGTGTGTAGTGTCTGTAGTGTGTCTGCAGTGCGTCTGTGTTTTCTGTAATGTGTTTGCAGTGTGTTTGTATTGTTTGTAGTGTGTTTGTATTTTCTGTTGTGTGTCTGCAGTGTGTCTGTATTGTATGTAGTGTGTCTGTAGTGTGTCTGTATTGTCTGCGGTGTTTCTGTACTGTATCTGTATTGTCTGTTATGTGTCCGCAGTGTCTCTGTATTGTCTGTATTGTCTGCAGTGTGTCTGTATTGTCTGTTGTGTGTCTGTAGTGTGTCTGCTGTGTCTCTGTATTGTCTGTATTGTCTGTGGTGTGTCTGTATTCAAATTCAAATTCAAATTTTATTTGTGTAGCCCGAAATCACAATTTACACATTATCTCACTGGGCTTTGACAAACTGTACAGATGTGACATCCTCTGCCCTTAGACCCTCGAACCAGGTGAGGAAAAACTTAAAAACCCTAAACAGGGAAAATAAGAAACCTCAGGAAGAACCACAGAGGAGGATCCTTCTTCCTGGGACGGACAGACGTGCAATAGATGTCACTTGTACAGAACACAAACACATGATAATAACAGTTCACTTAGAATGTATAGAAACATCCATGAGTCCCAGAGTCTGTGGATTCTATAAATCCGAATGTATGGAAAGTCTAGTGATCCAGACGTAGGTGTATTCTGTTGGTCCAGGAGTCATTGTACTCCATGTAGGAAGATCTGGGTGTTGCTGAGTCCAAGAGTATGTAGAATCTGTAAATCCAGGGACATGTGAACTGTAGTGGTCCAGAAGCAGGTGTAGTCTATTGATCCAGAAGCCATTGTGATCTGTGGGTCCCGATTTGCACTTGGAAATCCAGCCGAGGATCCAAGTCACAGGATCTCCTTTCCTAATGTGGCAAGGGGGCATCAGGCAGGACCACAGCAGCACCTCCCACCGCGACCTAGAAAAACCTGCAGGATGGTAAAGCACAACGACTCCGGGGAAGAAGTAAAGTTAGTGTAAGGATATGGACATTTACAGGAGCAGAGAAGGAGTCGGAGTCAGAGGGGGGAGAGAAGAAAGCTCAGTGAATCATGGAGTGTTCCCCCACCAACCTAAGCCTATAGCAGCATAACTAAGGGCTAGATAGGCCAGCCTTAACTATAAGCTTTATCAAAAAGGAAGGTTTTAAGCCTACTCTTAAAATCAGAGAGTGTGTCTGCCTCCCGTACCAAGACTGGAAGATAGTTCCACAGGAGAGGAGCTTGATAGCTGAAAGCTCTGCCTCCCATTCTACTTTTGGAAATTCTTGGGATCACCAATAACCCTACATCCTGGGAGCGTAAGGTTCTGGATGGGCGATAGGGTACTATGAGCTGTTCAAGATAAGATGGTGACTGACCATGAATAGCTTTGTAGGTGAGAACAAGGATTTTAAATTCTATTCTAAATTTAGCGGGGAGCCAGTGCAGAGAAGCCAGTATGGGGGAAATATGGTCTCTGATATTAGTTCTAGTCAGTACACGCGCTGCTGCATTTTGGATTAACTGAAGAGTTTTTAAAATTTTGTTAGGGCAACCTGAAAATAAAGAATTACAGTAGTCCAGCCTGGAAGTAACAAACGCATGAACTAGTTTTTCTGCATCTTGTTGAGACAGGATGTGCCGGATTTTAGCAATGTTACGGAGGTGAAAGAAGGCGGTCCTTGAAATCTGTTTAACATGTGATTTAAAAGACAGCTCCTGGTCAAAGATAACACCCAGGTTTCTGACAGTGGTGCTGGAGGCCAAGGCAATGCCATCCAGATTAACTATGTTGCTGGATAATGAGTCTCTAATGTGTTTGGGGCCCAGCACAATGACTTCAGTTTTGTCAGAGTTTAACATTAAAAAGTTATGAAACATCCAGTTTTTAATGTCCTTAAGACATGACTGTAGATTAGCTAACTGATGGGTTTCATCTGGCTTCATTGATAAGTATAGTTGTGTGTCATCTGCATAACAGTGAAAATGTATGGAGTGCTTTCTAATAATTTTACCTACAGGAAGCATATATAGAGTAAATAGTAATGGTCCAAGCACAGAACCTTGTGGGACTCCATGACTAACCTTGTCATATCTTGATGATTCATCATTAACATGAACAAAATTATATCTATCAGATAGGTAGGACTTAAACCATCTTAGAGCAGATCCTTTAATGCCAATTTGGTGTTCCATCCTCTGTAGTAAGATGTGATGATCGATAGTGTCAAAAGCTGCACTAAGATCTAATAAGACTAGTATAGAGATAAGTCCCGCATCAGATGCAGTGAGGAGGTCATTTGTAACTTTTACCAATGCCGTTTCTGTGCTGTGATGCTTTCTAAAACCTGACTGAAACTCTTCAAATAGACTATTATACTGAAGAAAGCCACATAGTTGTTTCGCTACTGCTTTCTCTAGAATCTTTGAAAGAAAGGGGAGGTTGGATATTGGTCTATAGTTGGCTAAAACTTCTGGGTCTAGGGTAGGTTTTTTTAGGAGCGGTTTAATTACAGCTACTTTAAATGACTGGGGCACATAACCTGTTACAAGGGATAGATTGATAATGTTTAGTAGTGGATTTCTAATTAGGGGTAAAACCTCTTTGAGCAACCTAGTAGGTATGGGGTCTAGTATACAGGTTGATGATTTAGATGAAGATAATGTTGTCGTTAGTTCCTTAAGGTCAATTGGATGGAAGCTTTCCAAACACACATCAGGACTAATAACAGCCTCTATAATTCCTGTTGCTGAACTGGAATCTGTGGAGTGTAGGATATTTTCTCTGATAAGTCTAATTTTATTATTGAAGAAGTTCATAAAATCATTACAGGTGAGGGCTCTAGGAATGCATGGTTCAATAGAATGATGGCTCTCAGTCAGCCTGGCTACAGTGCTGAAAAGGATCCTGGGCTTATTCTTGTTTTCTTCTATCAACGCTGAATAGTAGTCTTTTCTTGCTCGGCGAAGGGCCTTCCTGTATACTTTAAGGCTATCCTGCCAGGCCATGTGTGGCTCTTCCAGTTTAGTGGAACGCCATTTCTTTTCAAGTTTATGAGTTTTCTGTTTTAACTTGCGAGTGTTAAGATTATACCACGGAGCTAGTCTCTTTACTGGTTTTGTTTTTCTTTTTAACTGGGGCAATAGAATCGAGTGAAGCACGTAGAGAGCCGGCGGTGAAATCGGCAAGGTGATCGAGCTGGGAGGGGCTAAATTTAAGATATGACTCCTCTGTTATTTTGGGATATGGCACTGAAATGAATGCAGAGGGAATAATTTCTTTAAAATTTTCAACAGTGTCCTCAGATATGCATCTGCTATAATAACTAGTGACTCTTGGTTTATAGTTGATGAGCAGAAATTGAAATGTTAGAAGATAATGATCTGATAAAAGCAGATTTTGCGCAGAGACATTTAAATCTTCAATTTCAATGCCATATGTCAGAACAAGATCAAGGGTGTGGGTCTGTATTGTCTGTAGTGTGTCTGCAGTGTGTCTGTATTGTCGGTAGTGTGTCTGTAGTGTCCGTAGTGTGTCTGCAGTGTGTCTTTCTTGGACACTTCCACCACTAATTTACAATATTTTGTTTTTTGTTTTTTTTTGATTTTTGTGAGATTTTCCTGTTTTAGTTTTTTCTTTTGTGCCTTTCTGGGAAATTTTCTGTTCTATCTCTCTGTGTGTCTGCAGACTTGTTTCCTAAAACATGTTTCTGAAGCACTTTTTCAGAACGTTTTCAGTGTGTCTCAGATGTTTAAGAAATTTTCATTTATTGTTCACAAGAGATTTTCTTCCTTCACTAAAAGTCATTAAAAACTTTTATGAATCTGATCTCGCAGAGATTTAAAACTCAGTATTCACTTTTTCTGCATGCCGAAACGTTCAAACCAAACTTTGCTTCCTTCTTTTCATAACAACCAGGAAGTTGTGGCAACACCCAAATCAGATCCTTGTTGTTGGAACGCTCTGTCCCTTCAGAGACGGAGAACGAGGAACCTCAACGACCTTACTGACATCTGATCCAGTTTATGTGTGTGTGTGTGTGTGCGTGTGCGTGTGCGTGTGTGTGTGTGTGTGTGTGTGTGTGTGTGTGTGTGTGTGTTTTAGCAGTAGGAGATTCAGACAGTAGCCTCTCTGTCTGGACTGTGTGGCTCTGAAACCTCCTACACACACCACTAAACATGTAGCAACACACACACGCACACACACACAGTCAGCCAATCACAGATACTTGTGTATGATGACCTGTCGAGCTGAATGATTGATGAACTCTCATGACCCCTAACCCTTTCATCAATGATTTTTCTCATTGCCTGTCTTCATCCCTCTCTTCTCCTCCTGTGTGTACACTTTCAAGGAATTTGTCTCCGGTTTACGTTGCTCAATGTGTACGACACATAATGAGCAGCCTGTCACAAACAGCAAGACTAATTAAGTAAATTTGAGGCATGATGTGCAATAATAATGATAATATTCTTAAAGGGAGAGTGGGTAATGTACATTAGGGATTGTATATATGTGTATATAAATAATTTAAGATGTGGATATTTGCAAACTTGACTGACTGAGTCTGTAGGAAAAGAGTCTCTTTAGACACCTAGTGATTTTGTCAGTGATGGCCTGTGAACAGAAGCGGTTCCTCTGTTTTTGTTGACCTGCAGCAAGGTGTAGGGCCTGCCAGAGGTCAACAGTTCAAACAGGTTGTGTCCGGGGTGAGATGGATCTGCAGTGATGCCTCCTGCCTCCTGATTGCAGAGGTTTAGATGTCCTTAATCCAGGACAGTTTGACACCAGTGATTTTCTCTGAAGGCCTGACTGCCCGCTGTAGTCTGTTCCTGTCATGTTTGTTGGCCGAACCAAAACAGACAGTGATGGAAGTTCAGAGGAGCAGCAGAACCGGGGCAGGTTGACCTTCCTGAGCTGGTGCAGGAAGTACATTCTCTGCTGAGCCTTTTTGATGATGGTGTTGATTTTTAAAGTCCACTTCAGGTCTCAAGAAATAATGGACCCCAGAAACCTGAAGGTTTCCGCAGCAGACATGGAGCTATTTTTCACGGTGATGGGGGGCATAACTGGGGATCGCTTCCTGAAGTCCAGGATCACCTCCACTGTTTTGAGCATGTTCAGCTCCAGGTTGTTCCAGCTGCACCAGTGCACCAGCTGTTCAACCTCCTGTCTGTATGCAGACTCGTCACCGTCTCGGATGAGGCAGATAACTTGTATCATCTGCAGACTTCAGGAGCTTTACAGACAGGTCCCTTGAAGTGTTGTTATGTGTGTAGAGGGATGAGAACAGTGCAGAAAATCTACAGCTCAGCCTCACCTGCTGCCTCCTGTTGGTCAGGAAGCTGGTGATCCACTGACAGGTGGAGCCTGGTACTGTTAGCTGGGAGAGTTTGGTGGAGAGACGTATTTGCCCTGTAGGCAAATGACAGGAGATGCAGCTACAAAGTATGGTGCAACACGCGGTGTTGTTCACGTGAGCCAACACCAGTCACCAGTCAACTACAGGCCTGTATTTGTTCAGTCCTGTGAAGGAGGGATGACAGTGGAACCCACCAAGACGCCTGCACTGGCTGACCTGTGTCCAATCAGAACTCTCCAAACCTCTGACCTTTGTTTTGTTTTCTGTATGTTGTATTTCTGTTTGTTTACACATTTCATTAAAGTGTCTTTGAGTTCCTAGAAATATTTATATTTTTGTTTTCGATATCAATCCCTGTTTTACTTCAACAACAAAATAACTGTCTGTTTCTCCGTCCGTCTCTCTGTCTGTCTGCCTGTGTGTCAGTCTGACAGGGAGTGATGCGGGCTCTGCAGTGAGACAGGTGTTTCCAGATGTTGGTGTGCTGCTCGTGGGTCTGCTGACCTGGAGGTTGATCGTAAGACTGAACACGGACACACAAACAGAGGTAGCAAACAAACACACACACACACACAGTCTCTCTAATGAAGCAGGTGTAACCTCATTACATCGTCTCCTCTTGTTTCTTAATGTCGTTTCCTGTCTATTAGTGTGTAAGTCAGTAAGCTATTTATTAAGTCTAATATGGTTGAGACTGCATCAGGACCCACGCTCACCCTGGGTCTCAGGTTTCAGGTTCGATCAGTGTATTAGTTGTTCTGTTGGAGTCTGTTTGTTGATAGCAGACAGCAGCATAGATGGAGGCTAATCCTCATCTTCCTCATTCTATCTCACTTTTCATCACTCTACCAGCTGGATGACTACGATGTCCACAACAGAGAGATGGTGATCTGGTACTCTTAACGTTTTGTATGTTTTTTTTGTTTTTAAACAAATATCACAAAGTGATAATAAATCAAATAAACAGTTATTTACAGACTTTAGCATGTTTTAACAGCAGTTATATACAATTTACTGTTAGTGACTCTATGAAATGGAAAACAAATTATTATCTATTAACAGCCACATGAAAACAAAGATGATCACAGTCAGCTGAGTGTTTGTGTGTTTGATGAATTTGTTGCGAAAAGGTAAATTATCAGCTTATTTCTGGATGTCATCCCATTTCATTCACACTCATTTCTAGCGACAATTTGGGTTACAGTCTTGAGGTAACGAGTGTCAGTAGTAATACTTAGAATGTGGGATATATTTTCAGTATGTGGAGTAATAATCAGTCTTACAGCAGAACAAAGGGGCCTATGTAGAGAGGACCTGTCTTATTGGAATGCTCCTGCAGAGGAAAGTCTGATATGAGGCCAAACCTTTTGTCCCGGCTGGTAATCGAGAGCAGGGTCCAGTATCGCTTTGCCAGGCGCTGCTTCTGTTAAGCTGTTCGACACAGAGTGGCTTTCCAAACTGCAGGACAGGAGAGCATAACTACTAACTAACTAACATAGTTAGGAACAAATAACTGAGTTGGTGGACTTACCTGGAACTGGTCGTGTTTGTTAAGCCTCTTGGATTACAATCTCCGCTTCCTGTTTAGTTTCCCCCACAATGCAGGAAGAGGGAAAGATGGTTTCTTACTCCTGAAAGTCGTTTTCTGAAGTGAGTTCCCGACAGAGGACCTTGGGTTTAATATTCCTGGAGCTGGGATGATGAGTGAGGGAAAACTTGAATCTTCCCAGGAAAAGAGCCCACTTGGCCTGACGGGAATTGAACCGTTTAGCTGATCATAGGTAGGAGAGGTTTTTATAGGACTGTCCATACCACAAAAGGTTGTTCTGCACCCTCCTGCCAATGTCTCCCGTCCTGTAGAGTAGGAGATGACTCCAGAGACTATCTGGCCAGTCTCCTTCCGGCCATATAGTCTCTGGAGCCATCGAGAAAAGAAGGCACATGTAATCTTTGGTCCTAGGAGGAACACTGAGAGAACCACTGATACATCCAGAGTCTGATACATCCACCACTACAATAAACTGTTTAGCCAAATTGCAATGAGTCGAGATGTGTGTTGTAGAAAAGACTTTTTTGAGCTGGTTAAAAACTGCCTCTGCCTCAGAAGTCCAGGTGAAGGCTGAGGCTGGGGAGGTGAGTTTAGTGACTTGTGATGCAACTCTACTAACTAATAAACCTCTGATAGAACTTGGTGAACTCCAGAAAGAATTGAAACTGTTTCCTTGAGGAGAGTTTTGGCCATTCGGCTACTGCCTGAACCTTTGCAGGGTCTGATTTTAATTGCCCACGCTCAATGAAAAATTCGAGAAAACTGACAAAGACACATGGATTCCACATTTTTCAGCTTTTACCAAAAATTTGTTTTCCAACAATCTCTGCAGGACAAAATGCATATGTTCTTCCAAGTTATATGAAAAAATTAAAATGTTGTTTATGTAGACCAAAATAAACCAGTTAAGCCTGTCAGTAACCAAATCAGTAACCAAAGTCTCAAAAACTGGAAACTACCAAGAAAACACTGTAACATGTAATTGCTCAGTAGCTGAATGGATGCCTGGGAGAGGAGGAGGTGGAGGTCATGAGATTTAAGCCATGGTAACCTGTGCCCTAATGGAGAATTTGGAAATGAAACGATCAATTGTTGAATTTCTCCCTGTTGTTACCAGAAATCAGAGGAGTAATGGAACCACTTCTGATTTACATTAGCTTGTAATAGTCCATCCAGCACGTTAACCCCTCTTGGAGAGTCCACACTAGTAGTAGGGATCCTAGCTTCAACCAACCTTGTACCAGAGACGCATCAACGAAATTACTGTCGGCACCAGAATCCAACAGAAGGGTTTCCTGAGACCAGTGAATAGAGGCAGAGACTTGAACCTGATGACAAGGGGATGGAGTTGAGGTCTGGCTCACCAGGACCCCTCTGCTTACTGGTAAGCCAACTCTTTTGGCTTCAGGGGGGCAGTTTTAGGAGATACACAGCTTCTCGTTGATCCTGTGCTGTCTTTCGAGTTGCATGGGCTCATCTGATCCTGCAGATGGGAGCTGCTGGAAATAGAAGAACGCACAGGTTCCACTGGTGTCTTAACTTTGTGAAAAGATGTAAAAGGTCCCTTGTGACATCCCGCTCTCTCTCTACACATCTCTGTCATGTGATTATTTAGAAGGGTAGCATATGAAATTGATTCTTCAAGGGCAGCTGGTTTGTCCACATTTAAAAGCTCATCCTTTGTTTCTTCACTAACACCTTGTAAAAAAAGAAACCCTGGAGTGCTGCCTCGTTCCACCTGCTTTCTGCTTCTAATATCCTCAATTCAATGGCATATTGAGCTATTGATCAGAAACCTTGGCCTAATGACAAGAGCCGTATGCCTCTTTACCTCGGACGGGATGGTCAAAAACGTTTTTCATCCCAAACATGATTGAATAGAGAAAAAGGAGATGGGACTTACGCTCCCATAAGACTGAAGCCAAGGGTGCAACTTTATCTATTGAAAGCCCAGCAACGAAAGAAAACTTGGATTTATCTGAGACATAGGTGGTGGACTGTGGGTTTAACACCAGGTTGCTACATCTGGAACTGACCCCATGAGCCCACAGAGGGCCTGCTTCGTCCAGCAGAAGCGATAATGTCGTAGCTGATTGATAATTCGTCTTTTTAAATTTTGTCTTGAGGCCCATTTAGTACTATGTTTTGGTCCCCATCCCTGGTAACAGAATACCGTACATGACATCATAGGGGCCATTGTTCATAAGCACATTTTCCAGTACTGACAGTAATCACAAAACATATTAAATTATATTGATCCAGATTCCGAGTTCTGTAACAAAATCAACAAATGCAGTAATTACCAGGACAATCAGACTCAGAGGGTGGTTAAATCAGATCTCAAATGTTCAATAAACCACTTCAACAGCAGAGGCCTTTACGACGACTGTCACTGCAGTGTAGGAAATTTAAAGCCATTCAATAAACCGTTAATACAATAACCACATCAGAGAGCTGGATTAGCCTGGATAAAGGCTGAAAGGACTGGACATGATGTATATGCCTTCATTTATGACATGATAAATGTACTCTAGGAAAATAAGGAACAGTACTGGAGGTGGTGTTTCAGCGTTTGTAGTTAAAAACTGGAATTGGAACTTGTGGAAAACATGACAACTGTGGATGATGTTTCACAGTGTTTACTTCAGAACGAACTGCACGCACAAAGCTCCAGTAACACTTATAAACAAATGATGCTGACGCAGCTTCTGGTACCATTATGAATATATTTAAATCACAGTGTATCAAGCAACAGTCAGAGGACATCCATGGATATCTAAGAAAAATACATTAGAAATAAATCTTAAAAGTATTTAAAAAGGTTAACAACTATTATTAGGTTATGCAAGAAGGAGGGATATTCTACAAAACCAGTGAAATACAATATTAAAAGTGCTTGTAATGTGTTAAATAGTATGATCACAAATGGATCCAAGCAAGCAGAGTACTACTGATAGGGATTAGCCTATTAATAATATGGAAGAAGGGTTGTTTTTAACAATTGTATGGCCTGAACTAGAAGTGGGAGATGATTATTGTGATAGAAATCCAAAGTCAATTTTTCTCAGCACAGAAGATGAAAATAAAATAATAAACTCTTCTGGTAATGGTAATTATTACTGCAATTAAAGTAATTGAAAACTAGTGACTCACATCTTTTCAAAAGGGTGAATTTCCTGTCAAAATACACAACGTGGCAAAAACACTTCTCACTGCTGCTCTTGACAATTTCATCGATAACACACACTGCGAGAGGCAGCCAATGAGATGAGCTCCACCTCCTGGCTACTCATCGAACTCCCTGAAGAAGTCACAAACAGCAAATTGAAGAAAAAGTACTTCGTAGGAATATTTGTGGATGAAAAGAGCTTTTGACATTGAACCTGAGTGGTATGAATTATGGATATCACAGTGAAGCAGGTAAAAAGTAATTTGAGGAGCAGGCAGCAGTTTGCTGTTTGAGCTGTGAATGTTGATGGGATGGTTGTGTAGTGATTTGTTGTGGGGTTGTAATAAGTCTGTGTTTGTGTTTGTGCTTTTCCTTTCAGATGGTCGCGTCTTCATGTTCATTTTAATGTGGTTTCTTGTTCAGCCGTTCAGGCACACTGATGACTGACTTTGTCTTCCAGCCTCTGCAGGAGGAGCAGCCCCACGAGTTGCTGTGTGAGGAGGACTCTGTGCTGGGCGAGGAAGGCAGCAGGAACAGGGTTCTGGTTGAACTGGAGATTCTGGTCTGTAAAACCAGGCAGATGGTGGGAAAGATGATGAAGACCGGAGGGAAGGTCCTGCTGACGGCTCTCCTGGGGATCACAGGTACGATGACGTCCGCAGAAACCAGCAGAACCAGTAGAACCAGAAGAACTGGCAGAACCCAGCACCGGTGCGGACCGGCTGCTGTCACTCAGGTCCGATGGACTTGGGTCAGAGGTCATTGCTGGAACAATCTCAGATTACAAACTGTATTTATTGATTACACAATTTGGTGTCCTCTGATTGGCTCATTGTTTGACCTGCTCATGTTGAGGCTGCTGAGCCAATCAGAGAGGGAAGCACGTCCACAAGACCGTTCTCAGATCAGCAGATTGAACAGGAGCTCAGCTGGCTGGACCGGACCAGAAGCATGTGGGACTGAGTGAAGAGCTGCTGCTTGTTAGTAATCGGTCTCCTCCTCTCCTTTCCTCCTCCTCCTACTCCCTCTCTCCTCTCCTTTCCTCGTCCTCCTTGTCCTCCTCCTCCTCTTCCTTTCCTCTACTCCTCCTTTCATCCTCCTCTTCCTCCTCCTCTCCTCTTCTCCTCTCCTCTCCTCCTTCTCCTCCCCCTCTCCTCTCCTTACTTCATCATCCTCCTCCTCCTCCTCCTCTCCTCTCCTCCCCTCCTCCTCCTCCAGGTATCATCTTCCCCTCTCTGTCCTCCCTCCTCTACCTCTTGTGCTTCCAGGTGTTGTGTAGCTGGTGGGCGTGGTCAGGTCAGGTTCCGCCCACCCTCTTCAGATGCGTGTCCGTGATGTCGCTTCTCTACTCCTCCTCCCACTTCCTGCTCTTCTACTGCTACCAGCTGCCCTGGCTTCAGGAGGTGTGGCCTCCCGACTGCACCTCTGCCAGGTAATGCAGCAGGGCCATGTGAAGTGTGGCGCCTGTTTCTCTGCACAGTTTCATTTTCAGTCTTTGAGGAGCCTCCGACTCTGATGCAGAGGCAACCTCAGCCGCCAGGTGAGGCCATTGCTGAGTTTCCCGTAACCATTAGCGCGTACCAAATGGGTACAGATGTGGGGCAGACCCATTTCTGGGATTTGTGTGGACAAAGAATATCTAAAACCCATAATCACAGTTAGTATTAGATTGATTCAAATCCAAATCAGGACAATTTGATGCAAAGAATCAGAATTCCATGTATTGTGTCATAAATATACAGAGTGACTGCTGTTGGCAGGATGAAATCTGTATGACCAGATGATGAAAGTTCCCCCCTGGTAGCTCCAAGTTAGACTTCATCTGGTCTCGGCCCAGCTCAGGCTGTGTCTTGTTCTGTCTCAGGCCCAGTCTGCAGATGAAAATGCTGATTAGTTTTGGGCGTACTGACTCTGGGCCGACGGTACCCTGCCCTGGTACCACTGACTCACGACGTTAGGATTGTTCGACTGGTGTGATTGATCTGAATCGGATCTGATTTGAATCTGAAGTCCAGTACGTAAACTGACCCGTTACCCGTAATTATCTCTCAATCAACCCAGCACCTGCCTGGACCTGTTTAAGTCCTGCGACCCAACCTGTGGCCCATCATTAACTGCACAAGCTTTGTCTCTCAGTGGCCACAGCAGCTGCTTAGCTTCTGCAGCCGCCTGTGTGGTTCTTCAGGAACGACGTGCCGTTCTTTCAGCTCTCAACTATCACTTTACGGCTTGTTTACCAGCAGTAAAGCCATTGACGACGTTATCCTCACAGTCTGCCATCGCGCAAAACTTCTCCCAAATGTCCAACTTGGCCTTCATCGATGTGTTGTCAACAGTGTGGTTCTCCACTGCCTGTTTTCCTTTCATAGTTTCCATTTTCAAGCCGCATCAGTGACATTTAGGACACATCTCGTCCGCTGCCCGCCCACATTTTATTTTACCTGTGAACTTATAGAGATACACTTTTCTACCGGTTGCTAAGCAGTGTTGCGTGTTACCCGTCGGGTACTAGTGGGTACCCGAACCCTTGCAGGACTCTGCTGTACTGTGATTAAGCACAGCACGCCTCCTCGGCCCTGTCACGGCTGGACGGGAGCACGTGCACACCTCACTGACATGACAATGTGACTGAGTGGCTCCCTCATCTCCTGCTTTCTCCACTAAAATCAGTTGCCGCTTTCCTGAATGTGAACTGAAAGACTCCAAATAAGCCACAAATCCAGAAAAGTTGTAGTCACATTCTCTCAACGTGGTGATTTAAATGCAAATAGTAACTGTGTGAATTTTCTTTTTCCTTTTATGGAATTTTATTTTCGCTGTTTTAAATCTTTCTGAATTGAAAATTCAGCAGATAGAATTTATTGACAAAAAGAAAAGGTGGAGTTGGGACTCTTGTACAGTGTGTGGGATTTGTCCGTTGTGCACGTGTGTCTGATGAGCGCTGATCTTCCTGCACAGCGTGCTGGGCCTGGTCTCGGTGGTCTCGGTGGACTGTGCCGCCCCCTGGAAGCTGCAGGTGAACTCTGAGCTCAGCTGGTTCCACTTCAGCAGCCCTCTGGTGCTGCTGCTACTCTACAACACGGTGGCCAGCCTGTGGAGGAACCAGGTGACGACATCATTTCTGTCTGCTTCAAGTTTTCACAGGGGGAGTTCCCCACACTGGTGCTATAAAAAGGTGCCTCATCCCAGGGATTCCAACGCATAAATTGTAAATCACGTTTTCAATAAAGAAACATGTTGCATGCATTGAGCTTCTACTTTTATGTCCATGATGGCGCTCCATCATGCTGATCCCTCTGCAGTGACTCCTGCTCCTCCAGGTTTCTGCTTTCCTTGTCAGGGCACTTTTCTCTCTCGTTGGAGCTCGGTTAGAACAACCCAGTTGAACATTGTACGTGACAACCGCTGTGTATGCAAACGACATTCTGATCTTAACAAAATCGCTCCAAAATTCCTCTCACATTTTGAATCTTTTAGTAAAATTTTTGGATATTACATCAGTCAGTCAAAACCTGAGCGTGCTAAGGTTTATGAGCTGCAATGGATCACCTTTTGTCCCTCCCTCGACACATTTACCAAAAATGTAGTCTTAAATGACCGATAACTGTTCAGAGATGTTATATGCTCCTTTTCTCCTTTCATTCTACACTCTCAGCCATTCAGATGACTGTATTACCTGTATGAATTTTCTTCTGTTAGCCTGTAAGAAGCTAACACTGCTGTTAGCATGTTGTTAGGAAGTCTGGTGTCATTGTGTGCGTTTACTGTTGAATATTAATGATGTCATAACTTCTTAAGTCCATTTGAAATGTTTCCACATGAACTCTCACTGGCCGATGACTGTCACATGCCTCTACAGCTGATGGATAATGATGGGGGGCAGCCTTTAGAGAGGGGAGAGTCAGCGGCTAGCGAGAGCTGTGACATCATGACCGCCACCAGCAACCTGAGCGATGAAGTCAGCGGCGATCTCACAGCGGAGAGGAAGAGGGAGCTCTGGAGGAGAGCTCACGATCGGCCTGAGTGCAGAGACGTACGGAAACACCAAACATCTCACTGTAAACTCCAGATTAGACCTTGGATCCGCTATTTGCTTGAGAGTAACCAACCGTCTGTTTTCCAGGTGACTGAGTCGTCAGCCAATGACAGTCCCTCTGAATCCTTTGCGCCGCCCACTGAAAGCACAGCCCTGGGATTGGGTATTTGTTCCACACCTCACTGCTCTCTCAGCCAATCAGGTGAGCGGTCAATTCAGAGGCGTGTACGATGAAGGCAGTTTGACCCAGCTGGGCTCAACAAAGCCTAAACCGGATAAAAGGAGGTTTCAGCTGACGTCCCCTCATCAGGGGCGCAACGTTCATGAAAAACCTGCGGTGTCCACTGGTCAACAAATATTTGATTGTCATTCACACCCTATACTGACCAACAGGTAGAAGACTGTGAGTGACAAAATAGTATTTTCAAAATACAGACCAAAACTTTTCAGAGTGATTTAATTATTCTGTACGACATTGTGCATCAGAGGGCCTATTTAGTACGGTCAGGTGCAGGTGTGATGATGTCACAGTACAGTCAGGTACAGATGTGATGATGATGTCACAGTACAATCAGGTACATATGTGATCAAATCAAATCAAATCAAATTTTATTTGTATAGCCCAAAATCACAATTTACACATTATCTCACTGGGCTTTGACAAACTGTACAGATGTGACATCCTCTGCCCTTAGACTCTCGAACCGGGTGAGGAAAAACTTAAAAAACCCTAAACAGGGAAAATAAGAAACCTCAGGAAGAGCCACAGAGGAGGGATCCTTCTTCCTGGGACGGACAGACGTGCAATAAATGTCACTTGTACAGAACACAAAAACATGATAACAACAGTTCATTTAGAATGCATAAAACATCCATGAGTCCCAGAGTCTGTGGATTCTATGAGTCCGGATGTATGGAAAGTCTAGTGATCCAGACGTAGGTGGACTCTGTTGGTCCAGGAGTCATTGTACTCCATGTAGCAAGATCTGGGTGTTGCTGAGTCCAAGAGTATGTAGAATCTGTAAATCCAGGGATATGTGAAGTGTAGTGGTCCAGAAGCAGGTGTAGTCTATTGATCCAGAAGCCATTGTGATCTGTGGGTCCCGATTTGCACTTGGAAATCCAGCCTAGGATCCAAGTCACAGGATCCAAGTCACAGGATCTCCTTTCCTAATGTGGCCAGGAGGCATCAGGCAGGACCACAGCAGCACCTCCCACCGCGACCTAGAAAAACCTGCAGGATGGTAAAGCACAACGACTCCGGGGAAGAAGTAAAGTTAGTGTAAGGATATGGACATTTACAGGAGCAGAGAAGGAGTCGGAGTCAGAGGGGGGAGAGAAGAAAGCTCAGTGAATCATGGAGTGTTCCCCCAGCAACCTAAGCCTATAGCAGCATAACTAAGGGCTAGATAGGCCAGCCTTAACTATAAGCTTTATCAAAAAGGAAGGTTTTAAGCCTACTCTTAAAATCAGAGAGTGTGTCTGCCTCCCGTACCAAGACTGGAAGATAGTTCCACAGGAGAGGAGCTTGATAGCTGAAAGCTCTGCCTCCCATTCTACTTTTGGAAATTCTTGGGATCACCAATAACCCTGCATCCTGGGAGCGTAAGGTTCTGGATGGGCGATAGGGTACTATGAGCTGTTCAAGATAAGATGGTGACTGACCATGAATAGCTTTGTAGGTGAGAACAAGGATTTTAAATTCTATTCTAAATTTAGCGGGGAGCCAGTGCAGAGAAGCCAGTATGGGGGAAATATGGTCTCTGATATTAGTTAGGGTGTGATGGTGATGATGTCACAGTACAGTCAGGTACAGGTGTGATGGTGATGATGTCACAGTACAGTCAGGTACAGATGTTATGATGTCACAGTACAGTCAGGTACAGGTGTGATGATGTCACAGTACAATCAGATACAGATGTAATGATGATGTCACAGTACAGATACAGGTGTGATGATATCACAGTACAGTCAGGTACAGATGCGATGATGATGTCACAGTACAGTCGGCTACAGGTTTGATGATGATGTCACAGTACAGTCAGGTACAGGTGTGATGATGTCACAGTACAATCAGATACAGATGTAATGATGATGTCACAGTACAGATACAGGTGTGATGATATCACAGTACAGTCAGGTACAGATGCGATGATGATGTCACAGTACAGTCGGCTACAGGTTTGATGATGATGTCACAGTACAGTCAGGTACAGGTGTGATGATGTCACAGTACAATCAGATACAGATGTAATGATGATGTCACAGTACAGATACAGGTGTGATGATATCACAGTACAGTCAGGTACAGATGCGATGATGATGTCACAGTACAGTCGGCTACAGGTTTGATGATGATGTCACAGTACAGTCAGGTACAGGTGTGATGATGTCACAGTACAATCAGGTACAGGTGTGATGATGATGTCCCAGTACTGTCGGCTACAGGTTTGATGATGATGTCACAGTACAGTCAGGTACAGGTGTGATGATGATGTCACAGTACAGTCGGCTACAGGTTTGATGATGATGTCACAGTACAATCAGGTACAGGTGCGATGATGATTTCACAGTTCAGTTAGATAAAGATATGATGATGATTTCACAGTACTGTCAGGTACAGGTGTCACCAGGGTCGTAATAAATCCTTTAGTTGAAGTAAAGGTGTCTCATTATAAAATGACTCAGGTAAAAAGTTGATGTCTTCAGAACAGGAGTTTAAAACAAAGTGGTTTATTGGATTCCTCTGTGTTTGATACTGCAGACACACTGGAGACTTGTGTATTTGAGGGAGAGGGATGGGAAGAGCAAGAGGATGAAGAACAGGAAGCAAGGAGGACAGATGATGATGGAATCAGTGCTTCCTCTGTGGCCTTCAGCTTCCTCCTAAGACAGAGTTACATTTGCGCTCTGATCGCCATGATGGCCTGGTCCATCACATATGTGTCCTGGCTGACATGCGTCCTGCTGCTCTGGTCCTGTGTCCTCTGGATGATGCGCGAGCGTCGCCAGTACACGCTGATGTCATCTCCCTGGCTGGTTGTGTATGGTAACCTGCTGGTCATCTTGCAGTACATCTACAGTTTCCCCGCAGTACAGGAAGTCCCTGGACTGTTCCCCAGGAAAGACGATCCCTGCAAGGAGCTTGCCTCCAAGGTACTACTTAAAACTACTACTGCACCTGCTACCACTGCTGTCACCGTTCCTGTAGCAGAAAGCAGATGATCCATGCAGACAACGAATACTGTACAAAGTATCACTTCATCTTGTTGATCTTGGAATTGCCGTTGTTGTTTATATTGTTTTGGATGATGTCGTTGCAGTTGTTGTGTCTGTTGACCTTCTGGCTGCTGCTGCGTCAGGCCCTGACTGAGAGGAGAGAAAGACAGACTGACACACAGCTGTCCACCATCACTGTCCATGTGGAAGGTAAGACACCTATCTCGCTGACTGATCAACTCTCTCAGTGACTGACCTGTCTCTCTGACTGCTCACCGGTCTTATGTGCTTCAGAGGACCAGCAGACATTTGAGGATCTGCACAAGAAGAAGGAGGCGGTGCTGTATGAGGAGGTGTTACTCCTGCAGAGAGGAGAAGGCGTAGTTAAGATGGAAGCTCTGGCTGCTGTAGTCAGCAGGATGTTTGTTAAATACTGGATTTATGTCTGTGGGACCATGTTCTTCTTTGTTAGTTTTGAGGGGAAAATCGTCCTTTACAAAGTCATCTACATGGTCATGTTCCTCTGCTGCGTTGCCCTCTACCAAGTAAGACTACAAGTACTACTACTACTGCCACTACTGTATGTATGTATTACGACTGTATGTACTGTATGTATTACTACTACATTGAACTACTGTGTCTGGATCCCTGACAGGATGATTGGAATGACCTCTGGCCTCTGATGCGACCTTGTTTTCAACTTGTCTCACTCTGTGTCTGCCTGTGTGTGTCTTCCTAGTTGAACTACGAGCGTTGGCGTGCTCTGCTCAGGGGTTTTTGGGTAGCTGTGGTGGTTTATTCAATGCTGGTCCTCATCCTGGTCTACACCTTTCAGTTCCCATCCTCCCCTCACACCTGGAGTTACTACAGTGGACTCAGCACTCACAGGTACAGTCGGAACAAACTGTCTGTACCGTCTCCAATGTGTTACTGACCCCTACGCTTCTATTACTGTCTCTATTGTCTCCACAAAGACCTCGTTTTGACTTTGTATTGCATTCCACTATAAGTGATCTGATCACACATGGACAGGGGAGATGTGAATGCATCTGAGAACACACTGAGGATGCCCTCAGACCACGTTCATAGGTGGTCTTGGCCATGTGACCCAAGAACATTCAGTCTTGATCCCATCCTCCCTTCATGCTGTTGGAAAATTGTTTATAGGAATTCAGAGCAAAAAACAGTGTTGCAGCATTCCTCTAAACAACTGTAGAACCTGGGGACCAACGGAAAAAGTTACATGCTAATGTGTTATTCACACACGTTTATAAGCTGGTAAACTTTTATTGATGGTAAACTTCTCATAATTAGTTGCGTCATGAGAAATGTCACAAGCTTTTTGAACTTTGTGACAAATTCACTTGTTTTTTCTTTAAACGAAAATTACAATGTCCATTTGTCCTAATGATGAACTGACAGAGCTTTCCACCTGTGATCGGAGCTTAGAGAAACCATCTTCTGACCAAGCCCCAGCAAGCTCTAAGATCTCTGCTGTGTCCACCATCTTCATGCTGTCCTGCCTCTGATGTCTCTGCTGTGTGATCGTCTCTGTAGGTTGGAGGATGTTGGTTTGGAGAAGTTCTCAGTTCCGGTTCTCTTCACTAAGATCTTCATTCCCACTGCATTCCTCTTGGTATTCAAACATGTTCCACCATAACCACACTTCACTCTGTAAAACTGAATGTGACAATGTCTTCCTCAGTCTCTATTTGTGTCTATAAAATTGTTTCCTGTAGGTATGTATTGTACATCTACATTACTTCCATGAGCCGTTCCTGCAGTTGACTGACCTGAAGACTGTGGTGGAAACACACAACAGCAACATCACAAGGTAACACAGTTCAGAGGTAGATATTTGACCTCTGGATATACTCTGCAACCCCCACTGCATCTTCAAAAGTTTGAATATCATGAGTTTCAGTCAGTTGTTTAAGTGTTACATTTAAAGTGAAACCCTCAAAATTCCAGAATATTTTACTGTAACTGTATCCCCAGATTTCTTCTATTAGTCCTCAGGCCTCTGCAACTAGTCTTCAGACTTCTGCAACTAGTCCTCAGACCTTTGCAACTTGTCCTCAGACTTCTGCAACTAGTCTTCAGACCTCTTCATCTACTCTTCAGACCTCTGCAACTAGACCTCAGATCTCTTCAACCAGTCCAGACACCTTTTCAACTACTCCCACAGACTTCTGCAACTAGTCCTTAGACCTCTTCAACTAGTCCTCAGACCTCTTCAACTACCCCTTAGACTTCTGCAACTAGTTTTCAGACCTTTTCAACTAGTCCTCATACTTCTGCAACTAGTCCCCAGACCTCTGCAACTAGTCCTCAGACCTCTTCAACTAGTCCAGAGACCTTTTCAACTAGTCCACAGACTTCTGCAACATGTCATCAGACTTCTTTTACTAGTCCTCAGACCTGTTCCATAATTCCACAGACTTCTGCAACTAGTC
This sequence comes from Mola mola, assembly GCA_001698575.1. Lineage (NCBI taxonomy): Eukaryota > Metazoa > Chordata > Actinopteri > Tetraodontiformes > Molidae > Mola > Mola mola. Next base: position 1,544,597 of record KV751389.1, read on the forward strand.
CTCTGACCTCTTCAACTGGTCCTTATTCTTCTCCATCTAGTCTTCAGACCTCTTTAACTAGACCTTGGACTTCTGCAGCTACTCTTCAGACCTCTTCAACTAGTTCTCAGACTACTGCAACTAGTCCTCTGACCTCTTCAACTGGTCCTTAGACTTCTGCAACTAGTCCTCAGACTTCTGCATCTAGTCTTCTGACCTTTTCAACTAGTCCTCATACTTCTGCAACTAGTCTTCAGGCCTCTGTAACTAGTCCCCAGACCTATTCAGCTAGTCCTCAGACTTCTGCAACTAGTCCAGAGACCTCTTCTACTAGTCCCCAGACCTCTTCAACTAAATCCCAGACCTCTTTAGCTAGTCTTCAGACCTGTTCAACTAGTCCACAGACTACTGCAACTACTCCTCAGACCTCTTCAACTGGTCTTTATACTTCTGCAGCTAGTCTTTAGACCTCTTTGACTACTCCTTGGAGATCTGTAGTTAGTACCTAGACCTCTTCAGCTAGTCCATAGACTTCTGCAACTAGTTCCCCGACCTCTGCATCCGGTCATCAAACTTCTGCAACTAGTCCTCAAACTTCCTCAACTAGTCCTCAGTTGTCTTTAGCTTGTCTCCATCTTGTGACTATTTTTTAATTTCTAATTTTGACACTGCGTGTTTCTCTTCTCTATCCCTGATGAAGTTGTGAAGGTCCTGTATTTCTCACTTGTGCCATCTCTCTACAGGTTGGTCCACTCTGATGGTAGCCTTTTTGACCTGTCAGTGGGCGGAGCTCCTCAGCTCCTCCTGGAAGAGGCGACGCGAGGGGAACAGAGGGGCAGGGAGGAGGGGACAGATGAGAAGTGGATGAAGGAAGAGGAAGAGGAGTACCCTTGTATGTTTGATAGGGAATCTGTATCTGACCACCTAACAGGTGAACCAACATCATCGTCATCATCATGTTAGACAGAAAGTTGATGTTTAAACTAAAAGCGTCTGTTTTGTGTCCTCAGTGCTGGTCTCCTGGAGGATGGTGGTGGACCGTCTGTCAGTTTTGTTCCTGCGCCTCCTCCTGTCTGTGCAGCGACTTCAGCACCTCCTCTGGTGGCTCCTGGAACTACACATTGTCAAGATTGTCTCCTCCTACATTATGTGGGTGTGTGTGAAGGAGGTGAGGGTCTGGTCCCCACTTGCAGAATGGACATCTGTTGGACATCTCTGTCTCACCATCCTGTCTATGACTCTGCAGGTGTGTTTGTTTAACCTGCTCTTCGTGCTGTGCGTCGGCATGTCTCTGCCTTGCAGGGGGTGGCGCCCCCTGCTGTCAGGAGTCTGTACAGTTTGGACCTGTGTGGTGACCGTATGTAAGATGTTGTACCAACTGAATGTCGTCCAGCCAATCAGATACTCGTCCAACTGCACCACGGTAACCATTGCAACCTCTCTGTGTCCTTTAAAAGATTAAGTTCCATTAAAATTGTTGTCTCTTCAGCTACCTTACAAAGTTTCATGTGCTGTTGGGGCGTTGTACTTTGTCACCACTCAACCTTAAAATATGAGCCTTGGCTTAAGGCTCACTGTGCTGTGATTGGCTGTTGCTTGTTGCCTTGATGCATGCTGGTAGCCCCACTGTAGATATAGCAAATGGTTGGGTCAGGTCAGTTTTATTTATATAGCTCCAACTCACAAAAAAAGACAGGGCAATCATTCCCCCATGCTGATCCTGGTGACAATTAGGAGGGAAAACTCAGTGAGTTGGTTTTCAGTCAGTGTCAATCATATTCAACAGAAACCTGAGTATATTTAGAAAAAGATCCTGCTTTGGGATAACAGTGACAATTTCACATTAGCCACATGTTAGAAAGTTGCTCTGGCAATCATACGATACAAGTACGAGCCAATCACAGCACAGTAGAGCAGGACGGGGAGAATCTGTTTCAAGCTGGGTCTCTCTGCTATTATTGGACTCATGATTCTCAGGAGTTCACAAAGTGTTTAAAAGTTTCTTCACCTCCTCCATGAGCTGAGTAACTGCTAAATATCAGTTTCCCGTTGGTTTTACCTGCAGACATCCCCGAGCACTTTCTCACACTTCAGAATCCTGTGTTACTGCTTAAACTCCAACTTCCTCTTTGTCTCTTTAGCCAGAAAATTCCAGCATCGACTTGTCTCGCTCTGTTTTGTACTCTGGTCCGGTCGACCCCACCCAGTGGGTGGGCCTTCGCAAGACGGATGGAAAACTACTCGATTACTTGAGGGTGAGGGGTGACATCACAATGTTTCACTTTAATTAGGCTGTGTTAGAGCACTATTAGCTCTGTTAGCTTATCATAATGCTAATCTGTCTCTACAGTATAACCTTATGATGTTAGCTCTGATAGCTTACTATAATGCTACTCTGTCTCCACAGTATAACCTGATGATGTTAGCGCTGTTAGCCTTTGAGGTGACCGTTTACAGACATCAGGAGCTGTACCGCCTCCGCCGTAATAAAGTCCCGCCTCCCACCAAAACACTTTTTCATGACGTCACCAGGAGTCATCTGGACAGCAGTGTGCTGAGCTGCATTAAGTACTTCCTCAACTACTTTTTCTACAAGTTTGGGCTGGAGGTGAGATGCAGACACATAAGAGTAGCGAAATGCTAACCTCTTCCTGTCTTAAACGATTCCTATGCTCCTCTTCCTCAGACTTGCTTTCTCTTGGCCGTGAATGTGATTGGTCAGCGAATGGACCTGTTTGCTGTAGGACACGCCTTTGGCCTAATCGCTGTCCTGTCACATCGGAGCAGGAAATGCATCACCTCAGTTTGGCCAAAGTACTGTTACTTTCTGTCAGGGATGTTGTGTTTACAGTACCTGCTGTGCATCGGCTTCCCACCTGCAGCCTGTAAAGGTACAAATTCACCTGTATTTACCAAGTTCACTTCAGGTTAACGCCGCTTCACGCCTTACTGCGTACGTTACCATGGTAACTGAAACTGCACAGCTAACTTGCAGGTATGACCACATATGAAAGGACCGCCTGCTGACCAGTCAGTTCATCACTGACAGGCAATCCCTGAGCTCAGGTGTTAGGTTGTTGACAGGAGCACTCCATGCTGTCTGCTTCATTTAAATTTCTCTCCCATTGAAATGTGTTTTTACACGACTTAACCATAAACACAACTTCATCTTGTATTTAAATATCTATTTTTTTTTTTTTTTTTACTAAGGCTGAAAGATCAGAACATGAGAAACACAACATGAGAATCAACATGAGAAACGCAACATGAGAAATTTCTTCAATAAGTTTGAATATTTATAGATTATTTCTATCATGTGGATAGGAAGGGAAATGAAGTAGGTGAGATCCTGAAGGAGGAGTGTGCAAAGAATGTTGAAGAGGTGAAAAGATTGTTGGACAGGGTCATGAGGGTGAAGCTGGAAACTGAAGGTGTGATGGTGAATGTTGTCAGTGGTTTTGCCCTACAAGTTGGCTGTGAGATGGAAGAGAAAGAGAAATTCTTGAGTGAATTAGATGAAGTGGTAGAGAGTATTCTCAGGGAGCAGAGAGTGGTGATTGGAGCGGACTTCAATGGGTATGTTGGTAAAGGGAACAGAGGTGATGGGCAGGTTTGATGTCGAGGAAAGGAACCTGGAAGGACAGATGGTGGTGGATTCTGCAGAAAGAATGGAAATGGCTGTGGTGAAGACCTTCCAGAAGAGGGAAGAAAACAGGGTGACAGATAAGGGTGGAGGTAGGAGCACACAGGTGGACCACATTCTGTAGAGACGATGCAATTTGAGAGAGATCGGAAACTGCAAGGTGGTGACAGAAGAGTGTAGCCAGACAGCTTTGGATGGTTGTGTGCAGGATGACTCTGGTGGTGAGGAAGAGGAAGAGAGCAAAGGCGGAGTAGAGGATCAAATGGTGGAAGCTGAAAGAGGCTGTGAAGACTTCAGGGGGAGGTTGAGACAGGTTCTGGATGGTGGTGAAGAACTGCCAGATGACTGGGTAACCACATCAACAGTGATCAGGGAGACAGGTAGGGAGGTGTTTGGTGTCCTCTGGACAGAGGATGGATGATAAGGAGACTTGGTGGTGGAACGAGGAAGTACAGAAGAGTATTCAGAGGAAGAGGTTGGTTGACGAGGAAGAAATGGGATAGTGAGAGAACAGAAAAGAGTCAACAGGAATACGAGGGAATGCAACATAAAGCGAAGAGGGAGGTGGCAAGGAATGATGTCTGATGTGCTATATGAGAGGTTGGACACTAAGGAAGGAAAAAAGGATCTGTATCGACTGGCGAGGCAGAGGGATCGAGCTGGGAAGGATTTGCAGCAGGTTCGGATGATTAAGGACAGGGATGGAAATGTACTAACAAGTGAGGAGAGTGTTCTGAGAAGATGGAAGGAGAACGTTGAGGAGGTGATGAATGAAGAAAATGAGAGGGAAAGAATGGTGGAGGAGGTGGAAACTGGAACAGGAAGTTGGAAAAATGTATGGAAGATGTATGGGAGTGTCTAGGAGAGAGAGGGCAGTGGAGTTTTTGATGAAGAAGTTCAACATGGTCTTGGACAGTGAGAAGATGCCTGAGAACTGGAGAAAAAGTGGACTGGTGCCAATGTTTAAGAACAGGGGTGATGTGCAGAGTTGTAGCAACTACAGAGGGATGGATGTATGTTAGACTGGTGCAGGAGATGTATGAGAGCGGTATGACAGTAAGAGCTGCACAGTATGAGTGATGGAGGTAGGACAGCATCAAGGATCGGCCCTGAGCCCCTTCTTGTTTACTATGGTGATGTACAGACTGACTGATGAGGTCAGGCAGGAATCTCTGTGGACGATGATGTTTGCAAATGACATTGTCATCTGTACTGAGAGTGGGGAGCAGGTGGAATAAAACAGGGAGAACAAGGTCTGAACTGGAAAGAAGAGGAATGAAAGTCAGGAGTGTGGTAAAGAGGTGAAGAAATGAGTGCAGGCAGGGTGGGGTGGATGGAGACAATTGTCAGGAGTGATATGTGACAAAAGAGTAGCAGAAAAAGTGAAAGGAGAGATTTACAAGAGGGTAGTGAGACCAGCGATGTTTGGGTTAAAAGGCTTGAGTTAAAGATGTTGAGATTCTCTTTGGGAGTGACGAGGATGGACAGGATTAGGAACTGGTTTGGACATGTGCAGAGAAGACCCAGCAGATACATATGGAGAAGGATGCTCAAGATGGAGCTACCAGGCAGGAGGCACAGAGAAAAACCAAAGAGGAGGTTCATGGTTGTGGTCAGGGAGGACTTGCAGATAGTTGGTGTGAACGAAGAAGATGCAGAGGACAGAGAGAGATGGAGGAGAATGATTTGCTTTGGCAACTCCTAGAAAAAAACTAGGTAAAGCCGAAAGAGTAAGAACAAGAAGTATTTTGAATATTTATGGAAACATTTTGTGTTTTCAGATTATCCCTGGAGACCTCCATCCTCTAGTATGGACTCCAACGTGGTGAAGTGGCTCTTCCTCCCCGATTACCTAACTCCACCCAACCCACTCTTTCTTCTCTGTAAGATCAGCATGAGAATTGATGATGATGATGATGATGATGATGAAGGTTTTATTGCCTCCGCCATGTAAAACAAGCACAATAATAAAACTGTGGAGGACATTGAACCCCACTGGAACAACTGAAACGGCCCCACATCTGCCACTGGAAGAGATTTAATGCACAGAATTGAAAAAGTGCAGTAGTTTGTGTTTTTTATGTTTGGGATTGACATCCAGGTGTGTGATGAATAAAGATCAGAATGAATTTGGGTGTTTTAGATGACTTCCTGCTTCTCCTCGGAGCCTCGCTGCAGCTGCAGGTGTTTGAGGAGGAGCTTCAGCCAGCTGTTCAGATCCTCGCAGGAGACAACTGTGAGCTGAATGGAGATGATGGACAGGTCTCTGATCAAATCAGACAGCTTCGTCTCAACACCGTTCCAGACTTCATGATGTGCAGGTAAACACCACCCACTGCCAAAATGTCTGTTTCCTGTAGTGTCTCCCCTCCTGTCTGACCTCTGACCTCGACCTGCAGGTCCTACCAAGACATGATGAAGGTGATCATCTTCAGCTACATGTTTTGGTTTGTTCTTACCATCATCTTCATCACTGGGACAACCAGGTGAGCAGGCAGAGTCTTTGGGGTACCTGAGTTACTAAGGGCTATTTTTTGGGTTAGTATTTACGTCTGCTTTCTGTTCTAGGATCAGTATCTTCTGTATGGGTTACCTTGTGGCCTGTTTCTACTTCCTGCTGGTGGGTGGAGACCTGCTGCTTAAGCCGGTCAGATCCATCCTGGTGTACTGGGACTGTCTGATCGGCTACAATGTGTTCGTCATCACCATGAAGAATATTCTGTCGGTAAGATGCACCATCATCAGCATCGTAACCACCATGCAATCATCTGTCCGTCATTCTGTCTGTCTGTGTGCAGATCCTGGCCTGTGGTTTCATTAAGTCATTGGTGGTGAATCACTGTTGGCTCATTCAGCTCTTCAGTTTGGCCTGCACCATCAAAGGATACACCAAACGTATGTAAACTGCCTGTCTGCCTGTCTCACTGTCTGCCTGTATGTCTAATGACTACTTGCCTCTGTCCATTGACTTCAGCGGAGCAGCAGAGCAGCAAACAGTGTGAGTTGCCAAGCGATGAGGCAGGAATCATCTGGGATGGAGTCTGTTTCTGTTTCCTGTTACTGCAGAGGAGAGTATTCAGGAGCCACTACTTCCTGTATGTGGTCCTGGACCTGCAAAATACACAACTACTGGCTTCCAGGTACACACACACATACACACTGTGGTGTCTGTCTATCTTTGTGAGGGACTCACTGACAAGGCATTTCATAGCCCGCAATCTTAATTATCAGAACTAAATGCCTGACCCTAACCTTATCCAAAACCTTATGGAACCCTGACTCTAAAACAGTCTGAATGCTCAAAAAGGATTTTAAACTTGTGGGAACCAGTGAAAATGTCTTCACAAAGCCCAATAGTCCTCCTAAGACTAGTGTCAAGTTGGAATTTGTCAACACAAGGATAGAAATACATGCACATACACACATACACGATCATATGATATTAATGCCTGGGTGTTACAGGGGGGCGGAGCTCATCGAGGCGTCCACTGTGAAGGCTGTCAGAGCAAGGTTGGAAGTGGAGAAAACATCCATGGACCTGCTGAAGAGACAGTAAGACACCAACACAACTGTATTCAGGTCCAGTCCAATCCAAGTCCAGGTGGTCCAGAGATGATCAGTTCTATTAATATTCACAATTTTAAGTTTTTGCAAAGATATGTCAGTAACCTTCACACTGAGTTTTGCAACAAACAGCTTGTCAAACTATGCAAGGGCACTTAAGATCACCAGAGACTGCAATGTCATCATGTCAAGATTCAACAAATTCACTTTGGCAAATGGTGACGGACTTCTAGATCTGTGTGCTGTTAATGAGCAGGTAGAGGACATTAGTAAGTGGACCCATATTTATACATGCTTGATGGAGAGACCCAGTGTGTACACCAGTGAGAAACTATGAGTACACAAGTTACTGATCACAACTACATCATCTGGGGACGCGTACAGAGAATCAACTACCACAACACAGACTCAGAGTTTAGTGTCTTGAAACCAGAGATCGCATGCATGAAAACTCATGAAACTTTGCACAGGCATCAGTCCTGGCCAAAAAAGTATTTATTTTTCAGTTGATCACTATGAATGTGGCTAAATGACGTGGGCATATGCTTTAAGATGCAGCCCCTCTGGTTACTTTCATAGCGCCCACTTATTTACTATCCATACTGTGACCATTACTGAGACCAACAAGCTGATATACAACATCAACGGGACAGAGCAGTACCAAGTCTGGAAGATGGTTCCACAGGAGAAGAACTTTACAACTGAAGCCTCTGCTTCTCATTTTACTTTTGGGTTAGGGTTAGGGGTTACCCTCATTCTACTTTTGGAGATTCTTGAGACCACCAGTAACCCTGCATTTTTAAGTGCTTGAAGTAATAGGGTACTATGAGCCCAGTGAGATATGGCGGAGCCAGGAATGTCATAGGTTTGGGAGATCCTGTCCTGGGCCCCTCCCTCCTGTGTTTTTCTCTCTCCCTCGTAGGAGCAGGCTCGTTGAGTGGCAGCTGCAGCAGGTGACACACCTAAGGATCATCACTCATCAGACCCTGCATTTAAACCCGGTCCCTTCAGTCATTCATCCTCAGATCGTCCAGTCAATCTCGTACTCGTTGCTCTGGCCTGCTTTCTGAGAATTACGCTCCATGTCATTTTACAACTCAGTGTGTTTTTACCAGTGGCTTTCTACTCACCTCAATCTCCTTTGATTCTACAAACACCATTTCACCTGCACTTCAAGCTGCCACTCGCACTACACCTGCTCTCTCAGAGAAACCTCAACTCCTCACCTTCTCACAATAAAACCCTCTGCACCAAAGTGTGTGTCTCGCGTTTGGGTCCTTCTGGTTGTTAGAACTACGACAGAACGATCTGACCAGCCATGAACCCAGCAGGCACTGACTCCATTCATCAAACCCTAACCAGCGAAGGAACTTTCCTAGGATGCCATGACCAACAGCTCAATCAGATGTCTGAGAACAGCACCACCCTCTCATCTCAAGTAGCAAGTTTATGTAACCAGGTTTCGGCTCTGACTCCCCAACTAACCCAATTCATGTCTGTCCAGCCTCCAGTAGCTCCTCAGTCTCCCAGACAGTCTCATCAGTGACACATGCTTCTCAAGAACCTCATATAGCAGATCCAGAACCATTCATGGTGGAGCTTAGTAAGTGTAGGTCTTTTTTACTACAATGTACTTTAATACTTGGGCAGTAGCCTGTCACATACTCATCCAACCAGTCTCGTATTCAGTAGGTAATTAGCCTGTTACGGGGGGAGGGTATTAGATTTGGGCTACAGCCTTGTGGGAGGGTTCCCCTGAATTTTTGGATAATTACTCTGAGTTCATTTTAGAATTTAGAAATGTGTTTGATCATGAAGTGCAATGGAAAGAAGCTGCAAATCAGCTTTTCTCACTACGCCAGGGTTCCTGTAGTGTCGCTGATTACTCGATTGATTTTAGAGTGCTTGCGGCCAGATCTAGGTGGATTGATGCTGCTTTAAGGGGAGTTTTTCACCGGGGTTTAGCTGATGCAATGAAGGATGAGCTAGCTGTTAAAAACGAACCTAACATCCTGAACTCTTTAATTGTATTAGCCATAAATCTAGAAAACAGGCTCCGGAACAATCATCAGGAAAAGTCTAACTGTAGACCCCTTGGCTCCATTCATTCCCCGCTCAATTCCCAGTGTCTCCAAGTTTCAGCCAGCTCCCCTCATGTCCACATAAGCCCAACGTTTGAGCCCCGAGCTCATGCAACTCGGCGGGACCCGTCCAACCCAGGTGGAACGTTGACGTGGTATCTGAAATAAGGAGTGCCTCTCCTGCGGACAAAAAGGCCACTTCATCGCTGCCTGCCCAGTTCGACCAAAAGACTAGGCTCACCTGCAGGTGACCCAAACCATCTCCTCACCCACTTCTCTTTTTCGGGTCCAGTTGTGTCCTTTGACTTGCCATCTGGTCCTCTCTCCCTGGCAGTGCTATTTGATTCGGGTGCAGACAACAACTTTTTCGATTGCAGCATCAGCCTTAAACTCAACCTCTCCCTGGAACCAGTAGAAGACACCCTGGTGGTAAGAAACATTGATGGCAAATTCTTAGGCCGTGTAACTCAACAAATAAAACCGCTTCACCTCCTGTCAGGTAATCATCGAGAGCATATCACCTTTAAAATTATCCACTCGCCTGCACCCATTGTCTTAGGTTTTCCCTGGCTAGAACTCCATAATCCCCACATTGACTGGTCCCTGAGCAGAATAATAAAGTGGTCCATTTATTGTCACTCCGCCTGTCGTCAGTCAGCACATACACCAAACACCAGCATGCCCCTGCTGGATGTTCCAAGTCCCCTCGATTTGTCCAATGTGCCTCCCACATATCTAGATCTATCCTGCGTCTTTAGTAAAGTTCGCACTTTTTCTCGCTTCTCACAGACCATACGATTTCACCATAGATTTAATTCCTGGCGCTCCCCTGCCTTCCAGGCATTTATACAACCTCTCCGGCCCCGAAACTGAAATGATGGAGAAATAAATTAAGGACTCATTAGCAGCCAGAATCATCAGACCATTCACATCTCTTGGTAGAGGATTTTTCGTTGTTGAGAAAGACTCCACTCTGTGCCCCTCAATAGATTAAGTTTTTAAGTTTTTCCTCACCCGGTTCAAGGGTCTAAGGGCAGAGGATGTCACATCTGTACAGTTTGTCAAAGCCCAGTGAGATAATGTACAAATTGTGATTTTGGGCTATACAAATAAAATTTGATTTGATTTGATTTGATTATAGAGGACTCAATAATATTACCATTAAAAACAAATACCCTCTGCCCCTCCTCAGTTCAGCTTTTGAGCTCTTGCATGGAGCCAGAATATTTTCTAAATTAGACTTCTGGAATGCCTATCACCTGGTGAGAATCAGAGAGACGAGTGTTGAAAGCCGTCTTCCAGCTTTCAACACTTCATGTTACATCAAATATTTGGTCATGCAGTTTGGACTCACTAATGCCCCTGCTGTATTCCAGGCTGTAGTGAGCGACGTGCTCTGGGACTTCCTCCATCGTTTTGTGTTCGTTTACCTGGAAGATATTCTAATCTTTTCCCAATCCAAGGATGAACACATCTCCCCCATTTGTCACCTTCTGCAACGGCTCAAGGAAATCCGCCTTTATGTAAAGGCAGAAAAATGTGAATTCCACGTTTCCTCTGTGAAGTTCCTGTGTTACATCATTGGTTGTGGGAAAATAAAGGCTGATCCTGAGAAAATCTGAGCATTGGCAGAGTGGCCATTTCCTGTATCTTTAAAGCAGTTGCAGAGGTTTCTCAGTTTCGCAAATTTTTACCGGAGGTTCATTAGGAATTACAGCAGCCTAGCCGCCCCTTTAACTAAACTCCCCTCTTCCAAGACGCCTTTTTTGTGGAACCCCGAGGGAGAGGAAACCTCTCGTTAAAGGAACACTTTATGTCCGATTGTATCCTGGTCCAACCCAATCAAGCTAAGCAGTTCATCCTGGAAGTAGATGCGTCCCATGTGGGAGTGGGAGCTGTCC
>KV751389.1:1558513-1576444 GCA_001698575.1 Mola mola
GCTTCCATACTGATGGTCTGTAAACAAACAGCGGTTGACTGGTAACAGTGTGAAATGCACAAAATATTTTTTCTGTTTTATTCTCGCGGTTTAATTTGTAGGTGAAGAAAACAAGAAGGGACACTGGCAGAAGGAGTGGTGGAGACCCTGGGTCAACCATGCGTCCAGTAAGTCCCCTGATGTCATCATGTCTTTCATAGTGTACAACTCAGCCTTCAGTCTGTCCGTCTGACCCGACTGCCTGCCCGCAGTGGTCAGGAGTGGCGACTACTACCTGTTTGAGACAGACAGTGAGGAAGAGGAAGAGGAAGAAAAGAAGCAGGAAGATGAGTTGAAGAAAGAAGACTTGCCAGAGAAATCAGCCTTTCAGGTGAGACTGTTCGTAAGCTCATGTAACCTGTGGCAGGGATCTACAGGCCCCCAGGTCTGTTTAGCAGCTGTCAGCTGTGTCACTTAATCAGCAACCAGAGATTTTCACTGAGCTGATGTGCAGGAGAGGTCTACAGTTCCATTCAAGAAGCTGCCTCTGCTGGTGAATTATAGTAAAAATTACTATTTATTTATTTATTTTTAACAAAGTTAGACCGATTACAACTTATGAAAAAGTTTCTTCTTTTAATTTTGAAGGTAAATTAGTAAAAACTGTAAAATTCTTGTTTATTTTGGCAAATGAAAAAATCCTGTCACATTTTAATTAGATTGGGCCGGTGGAGCGGGCTCAGAGATTGTTGTAATGCTTGTGAAATGGGTGTGCATGAGCATGTGTGAGTGCGTCCGTTTTTGTGGTTATTATAGTATTATAGTTTTCTGTTCATGTGACAACTCAAAAAGCGATTAAATACAAACTTTGCCGAGGGAAAATGCAAAGAAATATGGCATTCCAAAAAAAGCATTGAATATAGCTCCTTTGAATGTTTGCAGTTTAATAAAACAAAAATTCTCTGAAATTTTAATAGACTATAACTTACATGTCTCAGCATCATCAGAAAGTCATTTAGATTCAACAGTAAGCAGTTTTTTATTGAAAATAGATGGATGTAATATTGAATGAGCTGGAGTGGCATCTTATGCTCAGAGCCAGTACCAGCAAGTACCAGTAAGAGTCTGTAAAGATCTGAGCATTGTGGGAGTTGGCAAAATCTGGCTCCAACTGATGCCAGTTTTTATTGAGTTTTGTTATATACCACCAAACACGCTAATAATATATCTCGATCAAATCTGTAAAATGTCAGAGTATGTGACAAAAAATTCCATTTACATTTTCAGTTGAATTGAATATTGATTGGAAGGAAGGGCAGTTAAGAGTTTTAAGAAATAAGTTGCTCTCATTTGCAGATACATTGAATTTATCACAAGTTGCTACAACACCAACAAGAATATGTTAAAAAGCTGATGGTTCAAAATCAGCAACTATTAAAGATTTAATTTTTACTAATGTTTCCAAATTGTGCTCAAACGCAGACTCTCATCATAAATCATAAATTCATTGCAACTGAAAGGAAAACTTAAGATTTTTGAATGAAATTCATGATTACTGTAATGAAGTGAGACATGTTGAGTGATATAAAATTACAAAGGAAGATGATCCTGATCTGGCTGAGAGGTTTTTACAAACTTCTGATTGATAAACAAGCTCCTCTAAGATGGCAGACAGGGAGAAACAGGGCTGAAAGCTAAATCAACGCCATCTTTTTAGAAGCAGATGTAGTTTTTTTACTAACTTACCCAACCAATTGATATTGATACTACTTATTTTAGCAATATAATTCAGAAACTGCAAGATGGTATAGATGTTCAAATCCAACGTGAAAATTACCTTTCTAGTAGATTAATCAAACATCAAATTATGATGAATAAATCATGTAAATTTAAATATGAAAAATGTTACAATGAGTACAGTAGAAAAGTTGTTAGGAGAAGGTATGGAAACACCATTAGGCCTCAACAAACTTGATGTAAACCTTTGGAAACCAGTGGCTGATTTCATCTCTCTGCATATTTTTCATAAAATCCATTTAAAAATGTGTTTTTCCTTTAAAAAATAAAAACAGTTATGCAGTTATACAATTGTGCCACCAGGAAAAAGTAGTAAAGAAGCATTATCAGCAAAAATATTCAACCTGTTAGGTTTTCTTTTTGGCTTGGATCCAAGTGCGGACACAGAGAAAAACCAGGACAAGATTTAACAATCTATTAAAAAAAGTTTGGTTGGTCGAAGTGGTGTGGTAGAGGGTGAGGTCCAGCAGGCATTGAATCGGCTCCAAAATCCGGCTGGTTGAAAAAACACAAGTGCGGCTCTGAGCACTGGAGACAAGAACAGGAGGGTTAACTATTCGTTCAAGAAAAATATTCGCTTGCTCTTTTTCGCACTACGGACTTGGTTTGATTACCATTAGCAGTGGAAACAATTTGGCAACGATGAGCTGAGAACTGCAAGTATTTGAGGCCCAGCTGATGAGCTGATGGAGCGCAGCTAAGTCTCAGCCAGTCCGGCCTCTTTGAGCATGCCACGCCCTCCAACCACACACTCAAACACTCAGACTCAAAAGAGAAAATAAGGAAGAAAGAGAGGCAGAAACAAAACAACAAAGCATCGCTTGAACACGGGATCATCACACGACCCTATCTTGAGTGAAATTCTGGAGAGATATTGAACAGGTAAAAGAAATTGGGTTAGGGTTAGTTAATGAGTAATTGGGAATCTGTTAATGGTAAATGTCCTGGAGGAGACAATTTCACCAGGTCTTGATAAAAATGGTCAGAAACATGGCCCCTGTAAAACCGTGCAGGAAGTTCAGCCTCACTGATTGATTAAAGAATTACTCCAGCCATTAATATTATCACAGTTAGATTATTGTTCAGTTATTTGCTCAAACACAACAGAAACCTATTTTAATGTGGTGAAAGTAGCACAGAATGAAGTGGTTCACATTGTTCTTCGCTGTTCAGTCAATGATTGTGTGGTCTGGTTAAGCATGAAAAGTTTGTTTTCTTTAGTTTTAGTGTTATTAGAAATAATACCTAAAACTCTGGAAATGCTTCACTTTAAACTGCTATTTTTTTCTGGAAAGACTTAAGTGCTCGCCTGGACAGTCATCACAGAGGCATTTTTTTTATGTTGCCTCCATGTAGAAGCACTTTAATACAGAGGACAGAGACTGTTGAGCTGTGGTGCAGTGAAACTCATGGCAAGTTTTCTGATTTCAGAATGTAATACATTATGTTTTCATAAAACGTTAAAAAATACAGTTGAAATGCAGTTAGTGCAGGGCAGATGGCGTGGCCTGGAAGGGGTCCAGACAAGAGGCGTGGCAAAGCAGAGATGGGGCCTGTGATCGTGAGTTTGGCATTGTTTAGCATGGCTGTGGTGAGGTTTGAAGACCAGGTGTGGCAGAAAAGTGAACAAGGAAACTAAACTTTGATTCAAAGTATCAAAGATCCAAAAACACCCACTGGAGGTTAGATTTAGCTAAGAGTTTTACCCCCCAGTGACCGGATAATATGTGGATGCAGGAGAGGATGGAGGCTTTGGACTGGTGATGATGCTGGAAGTCTGGAGTAACTGCTGATCGAATGGGACTCACAGAGTCAGAGGACAGGCAGAGGGAGAACAGGGACAACACAAAACACAAAACACCAGAAACAAGAGGGGGAAACACACAGACTCCTCTTCTTCTAAAAAAAACAAAAACAAAAAACCCCAAACCCCCAAAAACAATCTCTGGACTATTACAATGTCCCTGCGGTCCTGAAACAGTTGCCCTGCATGACCTGATTTCCTGTAGGAGGAGCTACACTTGGCTGGTCCACACCAGCTACTGGGGGTTTGTTAGCTGCTTATTAGCTAATAATGAGCCTCGCCTACAACATGGCAGATAAACTATATTTATTCCACGAAGCGTCATCGGGCTGTGAGAGCTGCTAGGCTAAAGCAGTCAGCAGAACTGCACAAAGTGTAAATAATGAACTGTAGGTTCAGTGAAATGTGGCAGAGGTCAGACAGCTGTGAGTGTTTCAGGAGAACAAATGTCAGATTATAATCAGCGGGCTGTCGGATAAAGCAACCTGTCACAGGAGCGTTACCAGTGTAATGATGGAGAAACAACGCTAGCGGTGAAGAAAACTGTCCATGCCTGGACGTATGCCACTAAGACACAGAAGAGAAGCATGTGGAGGAGAGACATTTCATAGTAAAGTAGACTGATCACGATCACGTTAATGGCAGAGGGGACCGGGAGGAGGAGCCACAGTGCGGCTCGTTCACATCCTCCCTCCTCTCAAATTACAGACTGCAGCTTCAAGTGCCTCACAGGGCAGCATCACATCACTGCAGTATTGTTATCTTCATTTGTGTTGCACTTTTTAATGCACTGAATATTATGATTAAATAAAAAAAGGAAAACTCTGTATAAAGCACTTTTTGTTTCCAGGAGCAGCTGTCAAGCAACAAAGCCTGACAGACTGAACAATTATCTTTAATCCAGCATCAGTCCTCATCTTCGGGTTGGAGGGACATTCGAGTTGTTGGCGTAAAAGCAGTTAGATCCTCCACCAGGGACAGCAGTGCAGGAATAGAATAGAACAGAAGCTAGATACTCTGTGAAACTGCTCACATCCTTATCTGGAGTATTTGTCATGATTTCTAGAAAGAAACGTTGACTTTTCAAATGTGAGGTGAGAAGATTCTGATCCACCAGAGGTGTGAAAGTTCCAAAAATCTGTACTTATCACTGAAATATCACTCAGTTACAAGTAAAAGTATTGTGGAAAACTGCTATATAATAACTGTCAGTTATTTTATAGCTGCTGATGTTTAATGTCTATTGTTAGTCACACACAAACACACAAACACACAGTGTGGCGGCAGTGACTGAGTGAGGCGCCCCCCTGCTGTTCAGGAGGGAGAATGTTCACACAGTCATACACTGACGAGGCATTTTGGGGTTCAGTGTCTCTGACCAGCTTGCAGGGCCGGGAATCCAGCTACAGCCCACCGATTGCTGGACGAGTGGTCCACCTGCTGAGTTTTTATTGACTCATGTTAAATCCTTCAGACTCTTTGGCCATAAAACTTCAAATAAAAGGTTTAGATATTATTTCAAGTTTTACGCAGTACTCAGTTGTAATTTTAAAATTAGCTAAGAACATCACATGGTGTAATGCGGTCTTGAGAAAAATAGTACAAATACCCAAAAGTTCTACTTAATCACAGTAATTGGAGTATTTGTAGTTAGTCACCCCCGCCTGTCATCTCTGTCGTCTAGCTGACACCCGGCAGATCTCTGGTCATCGTTTGACATCTTCATTCAACATGTCCAGTATGTTCTGCAAGAAAAACATGAGCGATCCTCTCTGTTCACATCCAGGCCCACACAGGGCTGACTGCTCAGTGTGAGTGTGCATCAGCATGAGTTTACATCCAACACACTCTGAGAAGTGGCTTGATTCTCATGTTGTACTGATGCACTGTCCAGAGGGTTTTACCCAGATCTGTTCAGGCTACCATGGGAGCATAGAGGTCATGGATACTGTGACTCTATTTGGTATAGTGTCCTTCCATTTATCATCTGTATCTCTGGCCATTACATGACCTTCAGGTTTCATCCTCTGCAGTGTAGATATCAGTTGTAAATTACTCTAGAAAACATGTCATAAAGATTACAGTTGCTTTTATTTTCATAAGTCTCTCCTGCTTCACTATCTGCCCCAGCCACAGATGTTCTGGTTTTCCTGTGCCTTATTTAAACAGCAGTGAACAGTGGTTCTTCCATTATGGGCAACGAGGGAACTGTAGAACTTTGGTTGTACATTTTTCCTGTATTTCCTTTGCTGAGTCACATCGAATCAAATTCCTAATTTTTGCTTTAGCATTTGTACAAACCACAAAGAAGACAGAGACATTATCTGATATATATATATATGTATATATTGGATACATACCCAAATGCAACCTAATCAAGACAGGCCTCTCTTAGGAACTGCTTTTTTTTTCTCCTAGTCTGCTCATAAGGAGCCACCTGGATTGACAGCTGAGGTCATGTGACCCAGTGAAGAAAGGTCTGAATAAAAACTGATTACATGGTTTGAACAGTTAAATGGTGAATATATAGTAACATGGCTGCCTTTTTGTGTTTTGTTTTTGCATTTCAGTTTGTTTATCATGCCTGGATTACAGACTCCAGAACAGCAATGAGAGCCCGCAACAATCAGAAGAAATTCAGGAGAAAGAACTCCTCAGAATGGAGAAGCAGGAGAGAGGAGACGAGAGGAGGTGAGCAGGATGAGAAATAGGGCCACATGGAGGTGTTTGAGTTAGGGTCAAAGGTTGTCTGTGGGTATGTTCACTTCTGTCCCAGCTTCACAGTCTGAGAAGAATTATTGGTCATCTGACTCAATCTTTTCAGTCATCTCCACAAAAGCAGGAGAAAGACTTCCGTCTTAAATTAGCAAACGGATCCTGGAGCACAGATTTGAACAGTGAAGAAACTAATTTGTATTTGAGTTGTTACTGTAGTCTCAGCATGTAACATGATGGACTTCATGGACATTTTTCTCAAAAAAGTCCTTAAGAAGTGAAATCCCATCCATCGTCTGCTGCTACATTGTGCTCCAAATTAAAACATGAACAAAGATTTCTCAGCCTGACCAGACACCTTTTAGAAGCTAGATGGACGTCAGTTGTTTGTGTAATTTCATTGTAATAAACAAGGTGTGGACATAAATTACAAAAGCAATAATAAAGTTTTAATAAGAAGATTTAAGTATGTAATAACATAACAAAATGAACTTGTAGTGGAAAATGTAATCAAGTTAACACCATTTTCTCCTCAATGTGTGTGTTTGTACACAAATTGACAGATAGCGAACAACGTCCATGAGAAAGTCAGAAGCTGGAGTAAATTTGAATGATCTTTACTCTTGTCCTCATTCTCATGAACCATATTTTGTAAAGCTGAAATGATACAAAAGATAAAACACCAATGACAGAATACTAATTCAAATGTCATCAGATATGCGCAGACATAATAGTGAAAATAGCAGCTACTATAAACATAAAATAAATATACTCCAAGTTTATCTGAATAAATACATAACTTGTAAATGATTTAAAAATTTCCCATTCATTGTTAATTTAACACCAGCAACGTATTAGACCTATAACACCTGTGTAGTGACAGAATTAACTGTAAATGAGAATACAACTCACAAACGATCCTTTTCAAAGGCACAAACAGCGGGACAAAGTTATTCAACAGCTGGAGCCGTAGACTGACCACATGTCATGCAGCAGCTGATGCTTTTCCTGATCAAACTCATTGCACTATGAGCACTAAAGCAAAACTCTCACAGAACATGACACAAAGATAAAACAATACATCACTTCCTCTGTAGCAACTTCTGCTTTAATTGGCTCTGGATAATTTGGATGAAGACAATATCTTATCAGAATTCCTCTATAATTCTGGAATTATAACTTTCCAACATACAAAGGAGAGTTGTGTAACTGCACAAATTGTTGATGTTGTCTATACAAGTATAAAGTGGTGCGTCGTCTGCATATAGCTGTAACCTGAAGGAGCCAGCTAACTGTGACACCTCCTGTTTTGCAGCTGGAGTTATAGAAGTGACGGACGAGATGGAGGAGGAGAGAGAAGAGGAGGAGGAGGAGACAGAGGAGGGACCAGGTAGGAGGTTGATCGTCTACACTAGCACCTGTTGGAATAAAGGTTTCATGTATCACTGAAATACAGATCACTCTCCACACTCGATTTTGGATCTGACAGGGCAGAAGTGTTGCAGACGTAAAAAGATCTGAGAGGCCCATCTCAGCTAGAGATGATAACTCGTCTGTATTTTTGACTTTCAGGGCAGATTTGGATATTTTGGTGTATGGGTTTTCATTTATATAGTGTCTTTCAGGCCTACTAACTCCCTACAGCGCCTTCCAGTGCTTGTCACATTTACCCATTCAGACACACACAGACTCATACACTGGGGCAGGCTATCATACCGTGTAACCATTCAACCATCGTCGAACTGAGACGATGCTCGTGGGGCCAATATGAGGTTCACTTATCTGAGGAAACCACAGATTCTCCTACTTCTGCCCCCTGAGTTCTCCTGAGTCACAGATGCTCCATTTACAGATTTAAGTACATAATTACAGATTCTCAGGATTTTTGTAAAATTGAGATTAACAGGTAATTGTTCCACATTTCTTAATCTGATTACAAACAGTGACACAACTCTGCAAATGGATTTGCTTCTTGTAATTTCCCCACATCTATATCTAAACATGAGAAGTGAGCCATGTGACCTTCTGCTTATTCCAGTTTTTGGTTCTTAGCGTCAGACTGAGTTTTTCTCTGTCTGGAATGCAATCGGAGTCTCTCTCTCCCTGCAGTGTAAAAAGGATCGGGAGTCAAAATAAAGTGACGCTTTACAATGTTTGTCAACGATGGGGACAACTATCATCTGCTGACGCTGTCTTTCAGACACAGTGTTGCGTCGTTTCTCCAACATGCTGCGGTTCTGTTGGGTTCTGCTGTCGGCTCTGCTGGACTCTCTGACTGCCTGGCTTAGGGGTCTGTGTCAGGAACACATCGACATCTCCACCGTCCTCCGCATTGAGCGCTGCATGCTAATGCAGCAGGCCAAGCAGGTACACTGTCAGAGTGTGTTGGAGCCGGTGGAACTGCTGGAATTACAACAAAGAGGTCCACAGTCGAAGTGTAAGTGCTGCTGATTTGTTTTTGTTGCTTTGCTCAGGGTAATATTCCCACCAGAGAGGCAATCCACACTTACTACCAAGAGCAGATGAGAAGCTCCAGAGAGTCAGACCTGGACAGGCAAACCTCCACAGAGAGAGGAAGGGAAGACAAAGATGCATCGAGTTCGGAAGCAGAAGAACAGGCAGGAGGTCAGACAGCAGAGGAGAAACCAGAACCTAAAACAGCAGGAGATAAATGTGAAGAAATTATAGAACCAGTATCAGGGACTGATGGTCCAGAAGATCCAGAATCAAAAGAAAGTTCAGCAGAGGAAACAGTGGGGGTTCTATCTGCAACAGTAGGCGATCCAACAATGGACAGTCAATCTGAGGATGACCCAGAATGCTCTGTGGCCAAAACCAGCCAAAGACGGAGACCCAAACTGTCTCGAATGGACAGAGTAAAGTCTTCATCCTCGTCATCATCCTCAGAGGAAGAAAGGATCGCCCAGACTGACAGGTGGGCCCTTCTCAACTCAAATCAGTTTTGCTTATACAGCTTTAGTTCAGCGCCAGAGTCAACCTAATGAATGAAACATAACAATTAGAGCACGTCTACACCAAACCCTTGTCATCAGTTATTATTATTATTACTAACTGGTAATTATTCATTCAAGAAACCCAACATTCCTTCCAGCAAACACATTGCAACAGTAGGGAAGAAAAATAGCATTTAAGAAGGCAGAAAGGTAAAGAGAGAGAGAGTTGGCTCTCCATCTTCAGAAACATTGAGGAGGATGTGACAGACAGCCGGTATGGGAGAAATATGATCTTTTGCGTTAGTTTTTGTGAGAACACAAGCAACTGCGTTCTGGATCAACTGCAGAATCTGAACAGATCAGCCTGGAAACAAATGCATGTTTCTGCACCTTTCTGAGACTAAATTTGTCAGATTTTTGCAATGTTATTAAAGTGAAAAAAAGGCTCAATTCAGATCCTTTAATGTAAATTAAACTGTCCAGTCAGTGGAACAGGATGTGATGGTGGATGGTGTGAAACACAGCACTGAGATCTAACAGGACGGCTAGAGATTCTTCCCTCATCTGATGCCATTAGAGGGGTCATCTGTAACTCTGAGCAACTCGGTCTCTGTGCGGTGTTCCCGAATCCTAACTGGGAAACCTCAACTATTGTGTAGAAATTCACATAACTGAACCACAACCAAGTTTTCAAGATTCTCAGAGACAAATTAGATACATATCTATAGTTGACTGAGACCTCTAAGTCTAAACTCATCTTTTTAAGAGGTTTAATTACAGCGACTTTAACATGTACATTCTGGTACATCAATCAGTCAATCACTTAAACTGTATATGTGCAGCCCAAAATCACAAATTACAGTTTACCTGCTTCTGCACGGTAGGAAACCACTGGGCCAAGTGTGAATGTGGCCTGAGAGATGTGTTGCTGGTCTGGATGATGAACTTCCTGAAGGCCGATCAGAGAGAAAAATCTAGATACATATGTGGTGTTAAAGCTGCTGCCTAGGCACTCATGGTCAACGTTAAATCATTATCAGTCCAGGTTATGAATTCTGTCCCTAATAAGTTTTATTTTATCATTTAAAAAAATACTGAGGCTTATAGGAATGCTTGGTTTGTCAGAGATGTGACTGTCAGCCTGGCTGCACTTGTGAAAAGAACATGAGCGCTCTGCTGTTCTAGCATTGCAAAGGGCCTTCTTAGATATTTTAACATATCCTGAGTGAGTCTGCAGCACTGTCAACAATATGATCAATTTGGGAGCAACTGAAATTACCAAGAGTCCTCAGTTCTGTTAAGGCATGGAATTCAAATGACTGCGGTACCAAGGCTGTGGTTATCAGTGTCCACATGACTATTAAAAGAATTATAGTTGGTGATTTTAACAGTTTGAAGTACTAATCTTTGGTAGATTAGTTTAGCATTAGCCTAGTTATGTCAGTGATCAACTATTTCTGTCTGTTTATTTGAACAGCTGTGAAGAATCAAACCAGCAGCTTCCTGTTGACGAACAGCTAATTCTCAACCTGACCAGCGCCTCCTCCCCTACCTCTTCCTCCTCTGTCCTCCCTCCCTCCTACAGCCACGCCCTGGGCCTGGACCTGCATGAGGTGGAGGCAGGTGAACAAAGGACTTCCCTCCCCTTCAGTTCTCACATTCAGGAGCTGACGGCCAGCGAGCTGCTGAGAACTAGGTGAGTCACAGGTGAGTCAGCCATCAGTCGTCTGTCAGCTGCTGCTTCATGTTCTGCTTCGCACCCTGTTCAGGACCTTCTATGACGACGAGCTGGAGTCATCAGATCGGTTCTACAGCAACCAACACCAGCTCTTCCAACTGTGCTACGCCCTCTACAACATCCTGGCTGCCAGGTGAGCTCTGTATAATGACAATACGGATTCCCGTCTACCTCTAAGATACTCAGACAACTCTTTTCTCAGGTCGGAGACAGTGTGTTACCTGGTCATTGTGTTGAACCACATGGTGTCCGCCAGTTGTCTGACGTTAGTGCTTCCTGTTCTGGTGTTTCTGTGGGCAACGCTATCTGTCCCTCGGCCCAGTAAGACCTTCTGGATGACCGCCATCATCTACACTGAGGTGCACACTACTGAGCTGTCATTCATTTTTGCTAATTTCAATTAAAATTTACTGTTCATCTGACTACAGGCCGTCATTTAGTCTCCCTGTCTGTCCATGTCTCAGGTTACAATCGTCATCAAGTATTTCTTCCAGTTCGGTTTCTTTCCATTCAACCAGAAGCTGGAAGTAGACCGCTCCAAACCATTCCATCCCCCGAATATCCTGGGGGTCGAGAAGAAAGAAGGCTACGTCCTTTACGACTTGCTTCAGCTGCTTGTTTTGTTCTATCACAGAGCTATACTAAAGGTATAAACACTGCATTGTAGTACCCAAGTCAAACAAAAAACTGAACTATTTTTAGTCTTACATCACCTTGCTCCTACACACACACACAGTGCCATGGATTGTGGGACCAGACAGTTACCATGGAATCAGACACTCACCATCACCATGACTCCCTGGCAGACTCCACCCATGTCACCACCTCAATCGATCATGCAGGCCCTGTAAACAGTCTTCGGCGACGGGGCAGAAGGCAAACACAGTCCAGCTTCACCCAGCTTCTCTCACCACCAGGTAAAATCGCAAAAGCGTGCCTCCATCACAACTTCTACCCCAACAGAATTCTTTTTCAGATCAGCTGTTAACAGTACGAGGGAATCTGTTTAAAATGGGTAAAGTTGTAATTTGGAATAAAACCTCTCATCTCATCTTTGTCTGGTGGTTTGGTCTGTGTTGCGGGGGGCCCAGGGAACACCTTGGTGTTGTTGGAAGAGGCCAGGAGATAAGTGTGTGGGCTTCCCTGTTAAATTGCTGCCCCCACGCCCAGGATAAGCAGATGGAAATGAGATGATTATTGAAATTTAAGCTGCATTCGAAGGTATCAGTGACAGAAAAATACAGTAATTAGAAAAAAAAAAAGGAAGAGCCAATCGAATTACCATGCTAAGTATTCCCTGGTGACCAATGAGAGGAATAGAGGCAGCAGCCTCTGGCCATTCTGTCTCCACCCCTTAAGTCTCAGAAGTCAACTTCACAGTAAGCGCATTTTCTAAGACGTGAACAAGCTCTTTTGTTATCAAATAATTTGGTTATTGATTAAGACGGACATAACATTCACCCACAAGCAAGCACATTGTGACAGTGGTGACTTCCTGAATGCGCAAACCAATGAAATTGTTTTTTGGGGGTCAAATTTATGATATGGTGTAATCAGTGTATTTGGAAAATAGGTGTGCTTTTAAAATAGGAGACAAATGAACTGAACTGTTCACCCAGTGAAAACAGTCAGTCGAACCTCATTTGATTTGTGTATATATTGTAAATGACCTTACTTTTCAGTTGGATCATTGTGCTGCTTCTGCGCATCCTCCTGTTACAGAGCTGAAGTCTCTGTTTCATGCTGTCGATCTTCTATTGTCTTCTTCTGAACAAAGACGGCAGCTACAGCTGGACATAAAGTTCTGTCAGAACTATCAGTGTACTTGAAAAAAATAATTACCACAATTTTTCAAAAACACCCCAAATGTCAGGAGAAGAAACATCACTTTATGACAAATAATCCTGTCAATGACCACAAGTTATATAGTAAAAATTACTCTGAGTCAGTGATGGCTTGAAGTCTGGAACATTTGCATATCACTACATGCTGAGTGTCTTCCCTGGAGATGCTTTGCCAGGCCTTCACTGTAGCTGCCTTCAGTTGTGTCTTCAGTGACTGAGAAGCTACAGTTAGGTTGAGATCAGGTGACTGACTTGGACACTTAAATAATGCAATTTCTATTCCTCGGGCTGCTTCCACAGTATGTTTAGGGTCATTTTCCATCTGCACTGTGCAGCTCCATCCTGTCAGTTTTGCAGCATTTGGCTGAATGTGAGCACAAAGTGCAACCCTATACACCTCAGAATTCTTCCTGATAGTTATGTGAGCATGCTCAGAAGTACACACATTAATGAATTAATTAGTGTCACTGATGTTTTTCCTGGTCTTTGTTTTCAGGCAGTGTGTGCCCAGAGCGGCCCAGCCGGTTCGATCTACTGCTGAAGAAACTCAGAGAACTTTCCATCAGAACAAAGACATACTTTGTTAGCAGGTATGCTCTACCAGGCATTACCGTTCCGCGGGCAAACTTGTGTCTCTTTCAGGCTTGGATCTTCAATCAGACACCTGGGAGCCCAAGGGTTCTATGCAGTATCTTAGCTGTTGGATTGAAGTCTTCTGGACAGAGTTCTCAGATGTTGTTTTTAGAATCTGCTGGAGCCATACTCTCAGTTTGGAGGTCACAGGCCTGAGTGCTCCTATCCCCATGCCATATCCTATGCCTTATTCTTTGTTGTGGCCCCTTCATGATTTCCATTTCCATCCTTTCAGTCTGTAGCAACTGCTCTGTCAACCATTTGCTGGTTTTTGGCTCCTCAGGTGTCACTACCAACCTTGTGCCTACTCGTGTTGGCTGCAGTGATGCCTCACAGGAGCTTCCATGTTGTGCGGAGGCAGGTTGGCTATCAGTTAAATATAATTTTTCCCTTTAGGGGTTCCTTCATGGTCAGAGTTGTCGAACCTTGTTATTTACTGGGTTTTGTTCTGGGAGATTGCTGTGGTCCGCTCTTAAGTTCCCCCAACCACTAAGCAGTGGTGTTATGTGATGCGTCTTTCTTGCTTACGCTCACATGTACATCAGTACTGTTCACTCTCACCCCTGTTATCATCATATAACCCTGCCACTGTGAATACACTTTGGATGGTTCTGTCAGGTAAAGGGCTGTATGCTTCTGTTTTGCGGTCTCCAGGACCTCATATATATACTCTTGATCTTGTGTACCTCTGACAGTTTGCTAACCTCCCTCTGTGTTATCTTAATCTTTGCTTCCAACCTTCTTCTCCATGGAGGGTACTGCCCCATATGGCTTGTATAACTGGTGCTGTTGCATATATCAGCTTGTTAGTCTCAGTGGGATAGTACAGATAGTTTGTAATGCTGCATCCACATCCTCTAGCAGATTTTCGCAGGTTACTTTGCCACTTAGTTTTGTAACCGTTCCTGGTGGTTTTAGATATCCGGGTTCATTATGAGTTAACTGACTTTGTGTTAATATGGTTTGGGCTTGGAATCGTACCCGCACTTCCCTCTGAGCGTGGGGATGATTCCCCCTTGCTGTAGCATCGTTGTTGTACCTTAACAATACCTAGTTGACATAGCATTTTTCAGTTGCGGACACTGGAACACTCAGTTATGAGTTGTTTCTTCATTAACTTGGATGTTCTGTTTCAAAACATTCATAGGGTCCCCATCCACTGCATGTATCTCCTTTTACTGGTGTTCCTGGTATAGTAGCATTCCATTAATCCCATCTTTTCACTCCTAGTCTGTGAATGTCTTGTGCCAGTAATCAACTTGTCAGGTTGCCGTAGTTCCTTAAAACCTGACGCGGACCTTGTTGACCTGGGTGCCATCTGAGAAATTATGGCTCTCTTATTTGCAGTTCCACTTATATACTACGTAGGCAGGTAGCACGAAGGACCTTGCAGAAGAGCAAAACTGGATTCTTTTTATGCCTCTTGGCAAGTATTTCAAATCAAATCAAATCAAATTTTATTTGTATAGCCCAAAATCACAATTTACACATTATCTCACTGGGTTTTGACAAACTGTACAGATTTGACATCCTCTGCCCTTAGACCCTCGAACTGGTTGAGGAAAAACTTAAAAAACCCTAAACAGGGAAAATAAGAAACCTCAAGAAGAACCACAGAGGAGGATCCTTCTTCCTGGGACGGCCCGACATGCAATAGATGTCACATGTACAGCACACAACAACATGATAATAATAGTTTACTTAGAATATATAAAACATCCATGAGTCCCAGAGTCTGTGGAATCTGTAAATCTAGATGTATGGGAAGTCTAGCTATCCAGGCGCAGGTGTACTCTGTTGGTCCAGGAGTCCTTATAGTCCATGTAGCAAGATCTGAGTGTTGCTGATGTAATCACTGAGTCCAAGAGTATGTGGAATCTATAAATCCAGGGATATGTGAAGTGTAGTGATCCAGAAGCAGGTGTAGTCTATTGGTCCAGAAGCAATTGTAATCTGTGGATCCCGATCTGCACCTGGAAATCCAGACTAGGATCCAAGTCACAGGATCCCCTGTCCTAATGTGGCCAGGAGGCATCAGGCAGGACCACAGCAGCAGCTCCCACCACGACCTAGAAAGACCTGCAGGATGATAAAGCACAACAACTCTGGGGAAGAAATAAAGTTATTGTAAGGATGTGGACAGTTAGAGAAGCGGACATGGAGTCTGAGTCAGAGGGGGCAGAGAAGAGAGCTCAGTGCATCATGGAGTGTTCCCACAGCAACCTACGCCTATAGCAGCATAACTAAGGGCTAGATAGGCTAGATATAAGCTTTATATAAGCTTTATCAAAAAGGAAGTTTTTAAGCTACTCTTAAAATCAGAGAGTGTGTCTGCGTCCCGTACTGAGACTGGAAGATGATTCCACGGGAGAGGAGCTTGATAGCTGAAGGCTCTGCCTCCCATTCTACTTTTGGAGATTCTTGGGATCACCAATAACCCTGCATCCTGGGAGCATAAGGTTCTGGATGGGTGATAGGGTACTATGAGCTCTTTAAGATTAGATGGTGCCTGACCATGAATAGCTTTGTAGGTGAGGACAAGGATTTTAAATTCTATTCTGAATTTAATTGGGAGCCAGTGCAGAGAAGCCTGTACGGGGGAAATATGGTCTCTGATATTAGTTCTAGTCAGTACACGCGCTGCTGCCTTTTTGATTTTGGAAGAGTTTTTAAAATCTTATTAGGGCAACCTGAAAATAAAGAATTAGAGTGATCCAGCCTGTAAGTAACAAATGCGTGAAATATTTTTTTCTGCATCTTGTTGAGACAGGATGTGCTGGATTTTAGCAATGTTACGGAGATGAAAGAAGGCCGTCCTTGAAATCTGTTTTACATGTGAGTTAAAAGACAGCTCCTGGTCAAAGATAACAGCCAGGTTTCTGACAGTGGTGCTGGAGGCCAAGGCAATGCCATCCAGATTAATTATGTTGTTGGATAATGAGTCTCTAATGTGTTTATGGTCCAGCACAATAACTTCAGTTTTGTTAGAGTTTAAGACATCCAGTTTTTAATTTAAATGATATCTAAATCCCAGTCTCCCGTACCAAAGTCAGCTGCTAAAAATAGCCAATATTAAGAGCTTCAGCTTTTTTAAAAAATCTTGACTGCTTGACTAGAGACCAGTAAATTAAATGTAAATGTCCTATCTTTATATAGCACTTTTCTAGTAATTGTTGACAGCTCAAAGCACTTTTACACTGCAGGTTTTGCATTCACCCATTCACACACACATTCATACACTGGTGGAAGTTACTACCTCGCTGGGTGCCACCTGCTCATCGGAAGCATTAACCATTCACACACTCACACACTGATGGCACAGCATCAGGAGCAATTTGGGATTCAGTGTCTTGCTCAAGGACACTTTGACATGTTAACTGCAGGGTCTGGGATCGAACTTCCAATCACCGGACGACCGCTTTACCATCTGAGCCACAGCCGCCTCAGAACAGGCTCTCTAGCCAGGCAATGCCATGAGTCAAAAACAATGCTCACAGTTTTAGATTCAAAATGAGTTTGTTCATTTTTACCCACTCAACCACTGCATTCATATTGTCAGACAGAATGGAATTAAGTTTACAAATTGTACAATCAAAACTGCACAAAATCAGCATATATACGATAAATAATAATACCATATAGGTTTTTTCAGTAACAAGGAGGAAATAATTTGTAAAGATGGAAAATGAAAGAGGTTCTGGCCTTGTGACATCCCACAGACAAGACTTCAGTGGTTGGACAGAGCCATTTAAGAAAACCACTGAGTCCTGAAGGAAAGACAGACAGATAGCAAAGCCATAACACCTTAGTTTATTAACGAGCTCATGGTCCTTGAGGTCAAAGACAGCACTGAAGTCTAATAATAAAGCTCCAGATAACTTAGCACTTTCACTCCCATTAAACCAATCATAAGTAATTTTTACCAGTGCTGTACAGGTTAAACATCCTTCTAAAAACATGTTGGATATTATCAATCAAGCTGTTCTTTGACATACAATCTTGAATTTGTTGGTATACTATCCTTTCCAAAGGCTGACTCAGAAAAGGTAGGACAATTATAGGTCTAATTTTAGGGTAGTTTTACAAGGACATTTGTGTCTTTAGGTATATAGATGAGTTTTCTTTCTGTCCAGAGTTTGACAAATCCCACATGCCAGACAGGTTTTGAATATAGGACATACTGGAGCAGATATGTGACCACCTGTGATTCTTAGTGGAAAAAAATCTTTGCAAACCTGAATGTGTTACTTGGGTGTCGGGGAAGAAGTCCAGCACACTGTCACACTGTCTGCTGATCCTCATCAGGTATAATGGCCAGTTTCATGATATTGAAGATGTGTGTTCTGGTTGTCTGGGTCTCTAGGTCAAACGTATTATGAAGGCTTTCTAATGGCTTTCTTACGCCTTCTGTGTTAGATTGATCTATGTTTCAGAAACTTATCGAAAAGCTACTTGAGTTGTTGTTTA
>KV751389.1:1583355-1598515 GCA_001698575.1 Mola mola
AATATTTCATTAAAACAAAAATGGTTGTGTATTGAAATAAAATAGTATTTAAGGGTTATCAAAAATCCCAACTCTATCGAGAGCAAAATCTACATATAAGGTTAAAAAAGGAAAGTCATTTGTATGGAATGTATGCTCTTTATGTATATAAGACTAATTTGTAAGTATCAATGGAGATGTATAACTGTTTTTCAATTAAAAAAAATCTCACATGGGGGGGCTGTTTCACCGCCAACAGGCTGTGACTGAAAATGCAGCCTTTGTGCTGTAGTTCACATTCATGAACCTCAGTGGATGAAATGACCATTACCAACACTATTGTTTCTCTACAGTTGGTCCTATTACATGTCAACATGTTGGATTCAGGAACTTAAATCTTTTTATAAATGCCTGTTGCAGATGAACAGAGTCTCAACCTGAGCAACGACGCTGCTGTATACTTGGATGGTATCATCAGATACTTCTGTATCTCTTGTCAGAGAGCAGCATGAATAACAAAACAGCTTGTGATGGCCCTGCTCATGGGTTCCTCTACCTGATGGGTTTTTATCGAGGTCAGAACAGAGAACATTAATAACTTTAGTTTAGTCAAAACAACACTTGCTTTTACAGAGAAACTGAATCTGTATTTTAGCTTATGAATCGTATCTGGAGGCTACTATTTGTTTATTTTCTTTGAAATACTTCAGGTAAACAACTTTTTTTAGAACTCAGTATCCTGTTGGAGTTCTGAGAAAGATTGTAAACACCACCGTCTGTCTGTCTGTATTGTCTGTCTCCAGGCGTTTCAATCAGAATCTGGTGGCTCAGCTCTGGTATTTTGTCAAATGTGTGTACTTCGGTCTATCGGCCTATCAGATTCGATCTGGTTACCCAACACGCGTTCTGGGAAACTTCCTGACCAAGAGCTACAACTACCTCAACCTCTTCCTGTTCCAGGGGTGAGTCCAGCGCAGACCAAAACACTGTTCAGTAGTTAGCCTAGCTTAGCACAAAGACTGGAAGAAGCTGGAAACTATTAGCTTAGAACACAAACAATGGAAAAAAAAAACAAACACCTTCAAAAAGGTTGAAGTATTTTTCAACATTTTCCTGACAGACTCGATCAGAACTGAATGCTTTAACAATATTGACAACAGTTTACGACCTCCGTGTGTTTACCTGTAGTTTCCGCCTGGTTCCCTTTCTGACGGAGTTGAGAGCCGTCATGGACTGGGTGTGGACAGACACCACCCTGTCTCTGTCCTCTTGGATCTGCGTGGAGGACGTCTATGCCCACTGCTTCGTCTTAAAGTGTTGGAGGGAGTCTGAAAAGGTACTAACACGCAGACTGTTCTTTTATTTTTGTTTACCACCACCTGTCCTCCACCTGTTTCTGTCTGTCTTTACTGGTTCCTACCACCTGTCTCCATTTGTCTCCACCTGTCCTCCACATTTCAGAAGGTCTGATGTTGAAGGGGTCTCATGATTAAAGTCCTCCATGGTGTTTCAAGACCTGGTTCAGGTCCTCACTACTGTTCTTCAGGATCACATGTTGCCAGAAGTTTGACCTGAGGACACTTCCAGTCTTCTCTATTTTTCCACATCATAAAAAGGATTTTAGTTTTACTTTGTTGGTGTCACTTTGTTAATGACGTGGTGAGAGGCAGAGCGAAAACTTTAACTACTATCCAGTTCTCCTTTGCCACATCCACCATTTCAGTACTGTCGACCATGACCACAGGAGAGATGGAGAGAGGGAGAGAACAGGACCTGAATTAGAAAGAGGTCGAACCACCTAAGCAATCTGTTCCAGAAGGAGGAGTGAAAAGCTGCAGCCTCCTGGCCTCTTTTGAACTCTGTAAAGATTGATGTGTATTTGTGTGTATTTCTGTACAGAGGTACCCTCAGCCTCGAGGGCAGAAGAAGAAGAGGGTGGTGAAGTACGGGATGGGTGGTCTGATTGTTCTGCTGCTCATCTGCATCGTCTGGTTTCCGCTGCTCTTTATGTCACTTATTAAATCTGTTGCCGGTGTTGTCAACCGACCGCTGGATGTCTCTGTCACCATCACACTGGGAGGCTTCCAGGTAACCTCATGTGTAGTCATATGCCTTTTCTGTACTTGTACTGATTCACCAATCCTGAGTCACCTGTACTCGCTAGGAGTCCTCCTTCACTGGCTCAACTCTACTGTACCTGCACCTGTACTGAGCCACGTAACCGACCCTACTGCACACAGATTTAACCTGAGTCTCTTCATTATTAGTAACATTTCTAATACTATCATAAGCACATGTGGTAGTAATTACTGTAATCGTAGTAATAGTAGAAGCAGTAGTGCTACTGCCGGCAATAGTAATAGTTTGACAGTAAATTGAGTAAATTGACATGAGTAGCATTCCTACACTTTTACAGTACAGTACAGTACAAGTATTACCACTTTCACGTTTTATTTATATAGAGCCAGTTGACAAACAAAGGTTATGCCAAGACATTTACATGTAGAGAAAGTCTAGACCAAATGTTTTATTTGCAGCAAGTAGTTGTAATACTGTAGTATTAATGTGCTGTAGTAGTACAGTAGAAGTATTAGGCAAGCAGGTTTATTTTTAGCATTAATATTAACAGTTTTGGCATTAATAGTAAAAGTAGTATTAGCGTATTATTGACAGTAGTTGCAGTGCTAGTATTAGCAGTAGCATTAGTAGTCATGGTCAACCCAGAGTTGTGCAGCTCCACACTCCTCTGTGTAGATCAGATCAAACTCCAGAAATGCTGCGAGTGGGCCAACGTGTCCACTGCATTCCAAGCTCCAGCCAATCCGTTGACAAAAATATATAATGTAGATATAGTATTTATAAGAATTCAGTTGGGTCCTTTGGCACGGTCCATCATGCTATCAGCCAAGGAGTGAGGTGAGCCTTACCGGCTCAGGCATCACCCAGCTCAAAAAGGTCCACATCAGTTTTTGAGGAACAGGGCAACTTGCTGAAAAGTGGGCTACTGAAACAAGAACACATTTTTGTGGTCAAGGAAATAAAACATGGAACTGATGGACTACTACTTTAAAACCAGTCCCAGTGAGTGGGGATACATGCAGCAGATGTGGGACCTGTGGATAATTGGAAACCCAAGAACAGAACAAGACACATCAAAGTGGTTTACCGCATCAGGCCTTGACATGATCCATAGCTTACTGAATTAAGAAACTAACTGAACGCCTTGCAGCACAGATGAACCAACTGCTAATAGAAGGGACCAAGGGGTCAATTCAAGTCAATTTTTTTTTTATAGTGCCAAATCACAACACAAAGATCCCTCAAGATGCTTTTCATTAAGAGCAGATCAACTCTGCATTCTGAGATTTAGAGCAAACAGTCCAACCATGAGCATTACATGAAGACAGTAACACAGAAAAAAAACACATTTTAACAGGCAGAAACGTCGAAGTAGACGCTGGATCAATGTGGACGACCCTTTGCCTTGACCGGTCAGAGGCAGTGGGCATCCACAGCAACAGTTCTGACCAGGATGTATGGGAACCTGTGAGAGAGCAAAAGCACAAATACTCTCTGGGAAATTTGGAGTTTTGATCAGACATGGACATTTAGAGGAGCGGAGGGAGAGGAGGAGAGAGGAGCTCAGTGTTTATCATGGAATGTCCTTCAGCAGTTTTAACCTATGGCAGCATAACTATGGACCAGATAGGCCCTAGTTATAGGCAATATGGTCTATAAATAATATCTTGAATCAAGTTACATTTATTAGTAATTTCAACTCTTTATTTCAAACATTATTTTTTTGCAAATGCAAACCGCTGACAGATTACACTCAGACTCCTGCACAGGTGCAGGTTTGAAAACCCCCAGCCCCCCACACCCAATAAACTCAGTACAAGAACCAACTGGTAATCTGCACATATCTGTCAAACCCACACCTTCCCAGACCCATAAATGTAAGTCCCCTGACCCGACCCATGGGTCGTGATTAAACACACAGGCTGTGAGAGTTGTTGTAGCTGCTGCTTCTCTGCAGTTGTTTTCGACCCGTTTCCTCGGGGACGAAATGCCAACCTTGCAGAAATCAAACACTTTATGACACTGTTTACAAGCAGTGAATCCATTGACAACATTATCCTCACACCCTGTTATCACAAATAACTTTTCTCAAATGTCTGACTTGACCGCAGGCTGCTGACCCTGAGCGGTGCTCATATCTGAATATTGAAAACTCGCACGGGCTTTTCACTTTTTCCATTCTCCCTGCTCTCCTCCTAGTACATTACACACATGTGCCCAGGAGAGCATTTTGGATGGGTGGGTGAGTGAGCTACCTGCTGTGAGAGGCATCAGGAGAGCTTGAGGGACGTCCATCTCCAAAGTGAAATTCCTGCCGAAGGCTCGAAACATTCATGTCACAATGTGTACTTGGGGGTTCGATATAGTCATTTACTGTATCTCACGTTGAACAAGCCACGAGCAGGTCAAGTAGATTTGATATATCACCCACCCCTAGTTGAAAGTAACCCCCATGAACACTGATTATGTGTCAGGAATCTCTTAACTCCTACACACTAGGGAAAGGCCATCTTTCAAATCTGTTTTAAATGTGAGTTAAAAGACAGGTTCTGGTAAAAAAAGATAGCACCCAGGTTTCTAACAGTGGTGCTGGAGGCCAAGGTAATGGCATCCAGATTAACTATGTTGTTGGATAACGAATCTCTGATGTCTTTAGGGTCCAGCATAATTACTTCAATTTTGTGAGAGTTTATCAATAAAACGTTATGAGTCATCCAATTTTTAATGTCCTTAAGACATGTCTGTAGATTAGCTAAGTGATGGGTTTCATCTGGCTTCTTTGATAAGTATAGTTGTGTGTCATCTGCATAGCAATGAAAATGTATGGATTGCGTTCTAATATTACCTAAAGGAAGCATGTATAGAGTGAATAGTATTGATCCAAGCACAGAACCTTGTGGGACTCCGTGACTAACCTTGTCATATCTTGATGGTTTTTTAAGAAGAGGCTTGATTACAGCTACTTTGAAGGACTATGGTATGTACCCTGTTATCAGAAGTCTATGTCAGGGACCAGGTCTGGAGGATCCAATAATTCAGAGGCTACAGGGAGTGTTCTAAATCGGTAGTCGTTTTTATTTACAGAGGTCAAAACCAGGAATTCAAGTGATGCGACGGTACAGATTAGGGTAAGGCAAACTCGGGAATCGGAAAACAAAGGCAAGATCAAGACGCTAGGAACTCACGGAGAATTAACGCTGGACCGCTCACGGGGAAGATAAGACAATCTGGCAAAGGAGGAAGGGAACGCGGGGTTTAAATACACGAGGGAGAGGTGGACAATTGGACACAGGTGGACACGCATTAGGGAGAGGGAATAATCAGACACACCCTAGGGACAATGCTTGACCGGCCATGGGGAGTAAGACACAGACAGAACTTCAAAGTAAAAGCCGGAAACACCGAATGACCTTAACAGACAGACACTTTATACTACCAGACGCTGACAGTCTATTGATCCAGAAGCAAGTGTAGTCTATTGGTACAGGAGTTGTTGTATTCCATGTATCCAGATCTGATTGTTGTTGATGAAGTGAGTGAGTCCAAGAGTATCTGGAATCTATAAATCCAGGGGTACGTGAAGTCTAGTGATCCAACCCTAACCCTAACCCATAAGCACATACATTTGTTGTATGTGCATATCGTGTATGACTCCAAAGGTTGAAATACTAACCGTGGCGGGGCTCTATTAACACTCCCAGCGAACATGGGACAACCAATTTATGACCAATGATGGTGTAGTCGGTGAATCCAGTGATAGTGCAAATTTATTGTACCATTCCCAAAGTGAAAAAACAGTGCGCTATTTACAAGTGAAAAAAATAGAAAAATCAGGTACATTATTTACAAAAAGGACAATCCTCTGATTTCTGCAGCAACTCATTCACATAAAATACAAAAATACAATTACCAGAATGCAAGCTAGTCAGGAAAACACTACCTCCACTGCAACCGTCCAAGACTTCTCCTTTTCACAGCCACGCTTGCCTGTTTTATACCCCTAGCCCCTCCCCTTTGGCAGATCAACTGAATGACAAAATGTGCCAAACTGCCCTATTTATAAGTGTTCATAGCTCCGCCCCTGTTTCGCGGGTCGAGCGCTCAGAGGGGAGATGGCAAGATGCCAACAGCATTTAAGCAGTGGTGAGTGTGAGTGTGTGTGTTTGTGTACACTAAAGTATTGCGACCATGTATGCACACATGGCTACTCTTCTTCAACAGCTTAGGGAGGATAAATTATTGCGGGGTGTTTAGATGTTTAAGGAGTATGAATACAGGGAGAGGAATCATTAATGAATTTCAGTGTGTGTGTGTGTGTGTACGCGCTGCTTAAAGCCAGCCACGGAGTGGGACATGTGTCTGCGCCACCAGCCATCAGTGACGAACCGCTCCGTCACACTAACATTATGGCCAAATACCCTGGTTCACTGCAGGATTCCTTTATTTTGAGGATCAGTGTTCTTTTTCCTCCTGGCGGGAGTATGTGTGTGTGTGTGTGTGTATGGTAAGTTGATTATATAGATGACTTTAGCCTAATGCAGGACTCTCCAGATTACACTTTCTGGAGAGAGAGAGAGAGAGAGAGTGTGTGACAATGATCCAAGTGTCCCTCCTGAGCGCTAGTGCCACAAAAAAACAAGAACTTTAGTTTGGCTAATTAACTGGATATTGTGGTGGTTGACAAACAGGAGAAGGCAGTAGTTGTAGATGTCGAAATCCCAAGAGCACAACATCAGGAAGTACAAATACAAAAAGCTGGAAAGCTCCCAAGGGCTGAAAGAGGAGCTGCAGAGGATGTCGGGAGTAAAGGCATCGGTGCTGCCAGTGGTGATAAGAGTACCAAAATTGGGAGAGTGGCTCCAGGAGATTCCAGGAAGATAATTTGATATTTCTGTCCAGAAAAGTGATATACTGAGCTACTGTGCAGAACCCTCAGGCTTTATGTACATAAATTCCCCGCTCAACCATGTGAATGGTTTTGTGTCTCCTTTTTTATGTATATGTGTGTTTGTATGTGTGTGAGTGTGAGTGTTAATCAATAACTAAACTGATTATTGTCCTTCGTAGCAGAATTAGCAGTAGTACTTTAACGGATGTGTTACTGTCAGCAATTTTTTTACTGCAACTGACCTGATGTTGAAAGTAGTACTGGTTTATTAGTATTAGCATTATTGATAATGGTAGTCTTAACCTCCCGTGTTGTGGTCCATAGCCCATCTTCACAATGAGTGCGCAGCAGAATCAACTCAAAGATCTGACAGAAGAAGAATTCATTTCTTTCACCAGTTCCTACAGCTACACACCTGTAAGCACTCAGCAATACTACTACACAGACTGATTGCAGTGCTGGTGCTACAGCTTGTAGATTTATTCCATTCTCTGGCCTATTTCCCAGAATGCCTTGCAGTTCCTGGAGGCTTACGGTCATGAGGATGTGACAGTGGCGGAGCTGCAGGGCAGCAGTAATTCTCTGTGGACCATCAGTCCTCCCAGCAGGCAGTACCTGAGCCAGGTGCTCAAACTTGACCACTTCCCCCTGACCGTATCCTGGACTATTCAAAGGTAAGTTTTATCCCATTTATCAAAAATCAATCAATACTTACAAAGGGAGTATAACTAACAACAGCAACAGTCCTTCCAAAAAATTGGAAAGCTGTGAAAAATGCAATGTGATGATTTGTAAGACATTAAAACTGCGTATTTAATAAAAAATAGCACAACTTGAAATATTTGGGAAATTTTGAATGTGATGGCACCAGCTTGTTTAAAGGTTGGTGCTATCAAATGTGCAAGCCTGTGCCACCACTGAATATAAGCTTAATCTAAAAGGAAGGTTTTAAGATACTCTTAAACACAGATAGGGTGTCTGCCCCCCTGGACCTGAACTTGGGAGCTGGTTCCAGAGAAAAGGGGCCTGATAGCTGAAGGCTCAGCCTCCCAGACTAATTTTGGAGATCCTGGGAACTACAGGTAAGCCTGTGTTTTGGGAGCCTAGTGATGTAGTTGGGTAATAAGGCACTATAAGATCTTTAAGATATGAAGGTGCAAGACCATTTTGGGTTTTATTGTTGAGGAGAAGAATTTTAAACTCCATTATGGATTTGACAGAAAGCCAATGAAAAGAAGATAAAACAGGAGAAATGTGATCTCTTTTACTTGTTCCAGTCAGTACACGAGCAGCAGTGTTCTGGATTGTCAGGAGAGTCTTTAGAGACTTGAAAGTGGAGCCTGACAGTACAGAATTACAATAGTCCAGCCTTGAGGAACAACCCCATTTCCTGAAAAAAGGGACACTGTATGAATGTAGATAGAAACTACAGGTGGAATTGATTTTGACCTTTGCTGCAGGTTATGGTGGGAGTGAAACAGTTTAGATTAGATTACATTAGATTAGATTAGATTCAACTTTACTTACATTACACATGTACAAGTACAAGGTAACAAAATGTAGTTTGGCATCTAACCAGAAGTGCAATAAGCAGCAAGTGCAAGATTTACAGTGTGTACAGAAATACAGGGTGAATGAATATACATCTTGA
Source organism: Mola mola (assembly GCA_001698575.1). Lineage (NCBI taxonomy): Eukaryota > Metazoa > Chordata > Actinopteri > Tetraodontiformes > Molidae > Mola > Mola mola. The sequence goes on from KV751389.1 coordinate 1,591,953, forward strand.
TATATTATAAACATGAAATACAGATGGATTATTGTAGACATAATGTACATATTATTGAATGCTATGGACATATTTTACAGATTATGGGAAGATATAGACGTACTCTACAGATTATAATATGCAGATTAAGGGACGATGGACATTTTATACTAATAGACATGATATATGGCTATGTATGATAATATATATACAATACTATATACAGATTATGGACATATACAGGTGGACAACAGATTGAGATGATATGAACAGGTATTATGGACATTATACAGATGGGTGACAGAAGGGTCAGCGGGGGGCAGAGTTCAGTAGGGAGACAGCGCTGGGGAAAAAGCTGTTCCTCAGTCTGCTGGTCCTGGTCCTGGTCCATAGGCTCCTGAAGCGTCTGCCGGAGGGAAAAAGGGTAAACAGTCTTGGGCTTCGTGGGAGGAGTCCTTAAAGATGACGTGAGCTTGACGCAGACAGCGTTTCCTCTGGACGTCTTCAATGAGAGTTGTATCCCTGTGATGCGTTGGGCAGTTTTCACCCCCTGCTGAAGTGCCTTGAGATCTGGGACAGAGGAGTTTCCATACCAGACTGTGACACAGCTGGCCAGGATGCTTTCTATTGCACAGCGGTAGAAGTTCACCAGTATGGCTGAAGACAGGTGTTGTCTCTTCCGTGTTCTCAGGAAAAAGAGGCGTTGGTAAGACTTCTTGACCAGGCTGGAGATGTTGGTGGACCAGGAGAGGTCCTTTGAGATGTAGGTCCCCAGGCTCTTGAATGTGGCAACATGCTCAACACCCATCCTGTTGATGTGAATGGGGTCGCGCGTGATGCTTCTCTCTCTCCTGAAGTCCACGCTGAGCTCCTTTGTCTTGCTGGTGTTAAAGAGCAGGTTATTGACAGCGCACCACGCTGCCAGAAGCAGTACCTCCTCCCTGTAGGCTGCAGATGAGGCCAATAACCGTCGTGTCGTCTGCAAACTTGATGATGGAGTTGGATCCATGTGCAGGCCTGAAGTAATGGGTGAAGAGGGAGTACGGGAATGGGCTCAGCACACAATCCTGTGGTACGCCCGTGTTGAATGTGATTGTGTTGGAGCAGTTGTGCTCTGACCTAACATGCTGGGGTCTGTTGGTCAGAAAGTCCATTATGCAGTGATAGAGGGATGTGTTAATGCCCAGATCTCCAAGTATTATGATTAACTTGGAGGGGATGACAGTATGAGCTAAAATCAACAAACAGCATTCGTTCATATGTGTTATTATTGTCTAGATGTGTGAGTACAGAGTGCAGCGCCATGGAGACTGCATTCTCTTTACTTCTATATCTGAGGTAGGCAAACTGATATAGGTCCAGTGTGGGTGGGAGGCAGTTCTTCAAGTTCGCCAGGACGAGTAGCTCGAAGCAGTTCATAACGATGGGTGCGAGTGCTACAGGGCAGTAGTCAATCAGGAACGTCGGGTTGGAGTGTTTCGGCACTGGAACAATGGAAGTGGATTTGAAGCATGCAGGCACAGCTGCTTGGGTTTGGGACAGTTTGAAAATGTCCGTAAAAACCCCTGTGAGTTGCTCTGCACACGCTCTAAGCACACACCCTGGGATGCCGTCTGGGCCAGCAGCCTTGCATTTGTTGATCCGGCTCAGTGCAGCATGGACGTCCGTGGAAGTGAACGAGATGTGTGGGTGGTCTGCAGGGGGTTTGGTCATGGTCACTGTCTCGCTGTTGTCTCTATCGAAGCTAGCATAACAATGATTTAGCTCGTTCAGGAAGGAGCCAACTGTGGTTATCGGGGATGGAGTTGCTGGGCTTGTAGTCACTTATGGCCTGAATGCCCTGCCACATGGGTCGGGGGTCGGAGTTGGAAAGGTATTCCTCTACCTTCAGCTTGTATCAATGCTTAGCCTTGATGATGCCCCTCCTCAGGTTCACTATAGATATGCTGTAGGCCTGTGCGTCACCTAATCTGAAGGCAGTGTTGCGGGACTGCAGCAGAGGCCGCACCTGCTTGTTCATCCGTAGCTTCTGATTTGGGTAGGTGGTGATCACGTAACACTGTCGATGGTGGTATTGATATAGTCCAGCACAGAGGAGGTGTAGGTGTCAATATCCGAGTGAGAGCCACAGGTAGCCTGAGAAACAAACATACTCCATTCCGTGTGTTGGAACTTGTCCTGGAGTTCAGGAGTCTGACCCCACTGCTACACTTTGATGGTTGTTACTAATGGCTTCACACATTGGATAAGTGAGGAGTACTTGGGGATGAGAAACAAAGAAAGGTGATCAGGTGGGGGAAGGGGTCCTGGTGTATCAAATTTTCAAATTTTATTTGTATAGCCCGAAATCACAATTTACACATTATCTCACTGATCTTTGACAAACTTTACAGATGTGACATCCTCTGCCCTTAGACCCTCGAACCGGGTGAGGAAAAACAACCCTAAACAGGGAAAATAAGAAACCTCAGGAAAAACCACAGGCGAGGGATCCTTCTTCCTAGGACGGACAGACGTGCAATAAATGTCACTTGTACAGAACACAAAAACATGATAATAACAGTTCACTTAGAATGTATAAAACATCCATGAGTCCCAGAGTCTGTGGATTCTATAAATCCGGATGTATGGGAAGTCTAGTGATCCTGACGCAGGTGTACTCTGTTGGTCCGGGAGTCATTGTACTCCATGTAGCAAGATCTGGGTGTTGCTGAGTCCAAGAGTATGTAGAATCTGTAAATCCAGGGATATGTGAAGTGTAGTGATCCAGAAGCAGGTGTAGTCTATTGATCCAGAAGCCATTGTGATCTGTGGATCCCGATTTGCACTTGGAAATCCAGCCTAGGAACCAAGTCACAGGATCCAAGTCACAGGATCTCATTTCCTAATGTGGCCAGGGGGCATCAGGCAGGACCACAGCAGCACCTCCCACCGCGACCTAGAAAAACCTGCAGGATGGTAAAGCACAAAGACTCCGGGGAAGAAGTAAAGTTAGTGTAAGGATATGGACATTTACAGGAGCAGAGAAGGAGTCAGAGGGGGGAGAGAAGAAAGCTCAGTGAATCATGGAGTGTTCCCCCAGCAACCTAAGCCTATAGCAGCATAACTAAGGGCTAGATAGGCCAGCCTTAACTATAAGCTTTATCAAAAAGGAAGGTTTTAAGCCTACTCTTAAAATCAGAGAGTGTGTCTGCCTCCCGTACCAAGACTGGAAGATAGTTCCACAGGAGAGGAGCTTGATAGCTAAAAGCTCTGCCTCCCATTCTACTTTTGGAAATTCTTGGGATCACCAATAACCCTACATCCTGGGAGCGTAAGGTTCTGGATGGGCGATAGGGTACTATGAGCTGTTCAAGATAAGATGGTGACTGACCATGAATAGCTTTGTAGGTGAGAACAAGGACTTTAAATTCTATTCTGAATTTAACTGGGAGCCAGTGCAGAGAAGCCAGTATGGGGGAAATATGGTCTCTGATATTAGTTCTGGTCAGTACACGTGCTGCTGCATTTTGGATTAACTGAAGAGTTTTTAAAATTTTGTTAGGGCAACCTGAAAATAAAGAATTACAGTAGTCCAGCCTGGAAGTAACAAACGCATGAACTAGTTTTTCTGCATCTTGTTGAGACAGGATGTGCCGGATTTTAGCAATGTTACGGAGGTGAAAGAAGGCGGTCCTTGAAATCTGTTTAACATGTGAGTTAAAAGACAGCTCCTGGTCAAAGATAACACCCAGGTTTCTGACAGTGGTGCTGGAGGCCATCTAGATTAACTATGTTGTTGGATAATGAGTCTCTAATGTGCTTAGGGCTCTAACACGAACCCCAGCACAATGACACAATGAGTTTTGTCAGAGTAACATTTAAAAGTTATGGGACATCCAGTTTTTAATGTCCTTAAGACATGACTGTAGATTAGCTAACTGATGGGTTTCATCTGGCTTCATTGATAAGTATAGTTGTGTGTCATCTGCATAACAGTGAAAATGTAAGTAGTGCTTTCTAATAATTTTACCTACAGGAAGCATATATAGAGTAAATAGTAATGGTCCAAGCACAGAACCTTGTGGGACTCCATGACTAACCTTGTCATATCTTGATGATTCATCATTAACATGAACAAAATTATATCTATCACATAGGTAGGACTTAAACCATCTTAGAGCAGAACCTTTAATGCCAATTTGGTGTTCCATCCTCTGAAGTAAGATGTGATGATCGATAGTGTCAAAAGCTGCACTAAGATCTAATAAGACTAGTATAGAGATAAGTCCCGCATCAGATGCAGTGAGGAGGTCATTTGTAACTTTTACCAATGCCGTTTCTGTGCTGTGATGCTTTCTAAAACCTGACTGAAACTCTTCAAATAGACTATTATACTGAAGAAAGCCACATAGTTGTTTCGCTACTGCTTTCTCTAGAATCTTTGAAAGAAAGGGGAGGTTGGATATTGGTCTATAGTTGGCTAAAACTTCTGGGTCTAGGGTAGGTTTTTTTAGGAGCGGTTTAATTACAGCTACTTTAAATGACTGGGGCACATAACCTGTTACAAGGGATAGATTGATAATGTTTAGTAGTGGATTTCTAATTAGGGGTAAAACCTCTTTGAGCAACCTAGTAGGTATGGGGTCTAGTATACAGGTTGATGATTTAGATGAAGATAATGTTGTCGTTAGTTCCTTAAGGTCAATTGGATGGAAGCTTTCCAAACACACATCAGGACTAATAACAGCCTCTATAATTCCTGTTGCTGAACTGGAATCTGTGGAGTGTAGGATATTTTCTCTGATAAGTCTAATTTTATTATTGAAGAAGTTCATAAAATCATTACAGGTGAGGGCTCTAGGAATGCATGGTTCAATAGAATGATGGCTCTCAGTCAGCCTGGCTACAGTGCTGAAAAGGATCCTGGGCTTATTCTTGTTTTCTTCTATCAACGCTGAATAGTAGTCTTTTCTTGCTCGGCGAAGGGCCTTCCTGTATACTTTAAGGCTATCCTGCCAGGCCATGTGTGGCTCTTCCAGTTTAGTGGAACGCCATTTCTTTTCAAGTTTATGAGTTTTCTGTTTTAACTTGCGAGTGTTAAGATTATACCACGGAGCTAGTCTCTTTACTGGTTTTGTTTTCTTTTTAACTGGGGCAATGGAATCGAGTGAAGCACGTAGAGAGCCGGCAGTGAAATCGGCAAGGTGATCAAGCTGGGAGGGGCTAAATTTAAGATATGACTCCTCTGTTATTTTGGGATATGGCACTGAAATTAATGCAGAGGGAATAATTTCTTTAAAATTTTCAACAGTGTCCTCAGATATGCATCTGCTATAATAACTAGTGACTCTTGGTTTATAGTTGATGAGCAGAAATTCAAATGTTAGAAGATAATGATCTGATAAAAGCAGATTTTGCGCAGAGACATTTAAATGCTCAATTTCAATGCCATATGTCAGAACAAGATCAAGGGTGTGATTAAAAGTGTGTGTTGATTCTTGTACACACTGACAGAAGCCGAATGAATCTAATAGTGAGAGAAATGCCGTACCAAGGCTGTCGTTTTCAATGTCTACATGGATATTAAAGTCACCTACAATAATGACTTTATCTGTTTTGAGGACCAAAGCTGAGAGAAACTCTGAAAATTCAGATAAAAATTCAGTGTAGGGTCCAGGTGCTCGATACACTATAACAAACATAATTGGAGTTTTCATGGTTGGATCGGAAATGCTAAGAATGAGATTTTCAAATGAACTAAATTTTTGTTTGGGCTTAGGGTTTATTAATAGGGCAGAATTGAAAATGGCTGCAACTCCACCACCTCTGCCAGTGTCTCTGGGAATGTGTGTGTTAATGTGACTGGGAGGAGTGGATTCATTAAGACTTACATATTCGTCTTGGCACAGCCAAGTTTCAGTAAGGCAGAATAAATCAATATTGTTATCTGATATAAGCTCATTTATTAATACACCTTTAGATGATAGGGATCTGATATTCGAGAGTCCACATTTAAGTCTCTTTACTTTGTAAACTGCCTCATTAGTGGTGTTGATTTTTATTAAGTTCCTATGTGAACTCTTATTTGATTTAGTGAATTTATGTGGACGGGGGACAGTCACAGTCTCTATGGGGTTGTAGGTGGATGACTCTAAAGGAAGCGCGGAGAAGCGTGTAAGACTGCAACTCTGCTTCCTGGCCTCAACTCTGAATTGTCAATTTGGCTGACTAATAAATCTGGCCATATTTCTAGAAATGAGAGCAGCTCCATCCCAAGTAGGATGGATGCCGTCTCTCCTCATTAGACCAGGTCTTCCCCAGAAAGTTTGCCAATTATCAATGAAACCCACGTCGTTTGCCGGACACCACCTCGACAGCCTGCGGTTGAATGACGACATGCGACTAAACATGTCGTCAGTGGTCAGATTAGGCAGGGGACCAGAGAAAACTACGGAGTCCAACAGTGTTTTGGCAAAAGCACACACCGACTCAAAATTAAATTTAATGACTTCCGACTGGCGTAGCCGAACGTCATTACCGCCGACATAAATTACAATCTTACTGTATTTACGTTTACTTTTTGCCAGCAGCTTTAAATTTTA
>KV751389.1:1602833-1614987 GCA_001698575.1 Mola mola
TCTGTATTGATCAGGCCTGCAGTCACATGATCATTAAATGTTCAGGTGGAAACCTCAGAGAATGTTCTTGAGGTTTCCTTTAAGAGCAAGGAACCAGCAGCGACGGGAGCAAAAACACAGCGCTGAACCTAAAACATCTACACACTTTTATTGTAGTTTCAGGAAATACTAAACTTAAATGTGTTCCTGAGGCGCGTCTAACCCTCTGATGGGACTTAAACTGCTCCGAGGGCAGTGTTTCACAGCACAGTTATAGGAATGCTGTACAAGTTCTGATTGTGGATAATCTGTAGCTGTAGGGATTAGTCAGGTCCTGGAAAAGATGGAATAGTTTCATGCAGTGAATGTTCAAGTCTCAGATGAGAAAATTCACCAAAAATGCAGACCATATGATTGGACACTGGTGCTATCGCTTTCTCATTGATTTTTTTTAATACAGTAACTTCCAAAAGCTATTTAACATACAATGTCATGGTAGTCACACAGCTGTCTTCACTTGTTTTTATTTGTGGTACTTGAATGTCTGTGTCAGTTCTCACTCTTCCAGGTCGAGATTTCTTAGATGCTTGAGGCAACTGGACTTGCAGGTCCTTGAAAACATTTGACCTCTAACCCAAAAGGCTTCCTCAGTCCACAAAGGAATGAGGAGTCCCTGATATTTAACATCTAATCGGGGCACTAGCACCTTGAGTCATCACTGCCATCACTTGAAGCGAGTCACATCGTGACTCATGTGACCATCATGACCTCACAAAGAGGTCCAGTTTAACTCCAGCAATTAAAGGTGCACTCCCACTCATCCATCAGTACCATGCCCAAGCACGTTTGACCCACAACATGTCTAACATGAGTGCTTGGTACTGTGTTCAAGCACAGTACACCTCCTTTGTCCCTGCACGATTGGAAGAGGTGTGCTTCGGCACACAAGCGCTGCTACACAATTTGGACAGGACATAGAGCTGTTTGCCTGCTGCCTCTCAAAATTTTCTTGTGCATGCTACATGAATGATAATTGCCACCTTGTATCATCAATAAATCTGGAGCTGTGTGTCGGTCCTATAGGAACAGAAAAACCCCAAATAGGCCCCAAAATGCAGTCATAAAGTTGCAGTTATGTTCCTCAATGTGATGACATAATTACAAGTAGTAACTGCACTCCTGCCTGGTTTGGCTTAAAACAGTATGAGTGCAGGCCAGCGGGGCACTGAGGAGGTGCAGAGGTGTGAGTGCATCCTAGATTTTACTTTAATGTTTACGGAGCAGACATTAGTATTTTTGTTAGCATTTCAGTTCTGCTTTAGCTTCCTGGTTGCCGTAATTAGGTCCACATCAGCTCTGTATTAGAAACACCTTAGAGATATCTCGACATCAGCCTCTTAACTGTAGTCAGAGCTACTTTAGCCATACGTTAGAGGTCCTTTAGCTGTCTCTTGGGTTATTGTCATGCTTATCATGGATTTTCCACCACAGCAACTTTTCAAGCATACCAAGAACGTGTTGAAAGGGAAGATCAGTGTGTGAAACTAATGTTGATTCTCAAACATTGTTACTGTATGCCAACCAATATATTGTTGTTGCTCAATAATAGAATCAGCAGGCTGCTGTTGCTTTCATTAGCTCCAAAGTGGGGCTATGCTAGTTCTGTGTTACCTTAATTTTATCTTTATGTTAGCTCTGTCTTAGCTCTGTCACCTCTACCAGCCCTGTGCTGGCTCACATTAACCTGTCTCTATACTATAGACATATGTTAGCGCCACATTAGATTAATGTAAGTTGTGTGTAGCTCTGCATGAGCTTATCTCTGAGTAGGATCTGTATCTGCTGCGTTAGCTCATGTTTAACTTTGGTTAGTGTAACTGTACTCAGTTGGAAGTTGAGGTTTACAGACACAACATGATGAAATTCTGAGATGTCCCGTCCTCACAGGCATAATTGGGCTCACTGTCAATCAAGCCAGTGGGGAAATGGGTTCCAGGCAGAGGAAATGGTGAAAACGGCTGTTAAGAAGTCGCAGTACGCTCAGACTCAGAGGAAATTAGGTACACGTTACCCACTGGTGACTCGGAACTGGAGGTAAATGTTGCAGATTTTGAACAAATGTAAAATAATGGTTATACTGTGTTGTCTAAAGCTTTTACAGTGAACACTTGTTTGCAACACCTGATTCTCCGACTGATAAACTCAGTGTTTCCTGTGAATATTTAAAACATGTAATGAAATAAACATTTGTTTACACTCTTAGAGTCAGCTGTTTGTTGGAGTTACATCTGCACACAATAGAAACACCTTCAACACCACAGATCAGTTGTAAGTCTAGTAAGGCACCATTGTTGGGTCTGGACTGTCTGACTCTTTAGGTTGATCTGAACAAGAACTATAGGAGGGAATCTTCAGCAGTTCAGACCGAAAATCTGCCAATCAAATCTGAAGAGCAAGGCAATACTTGTGCTTTTTGTTACGCTTTCAACATTTGCAAAAACAAAACCAAGAGCAGTTGTCCATTCATCAGTAGGTTGGTGGCTCTGTCACAGGCCCCCATGTCTTAATGTTGAAATGTAAGCAAAGCTAAAGGTTCTGTCCCAGTACTTGGATCAACCCTACAAAGGAATCTGTTTGATTTCACACAACCCTTGAACAAAGAAACCAAAAACTCAAGACTCATAATAGCAAAAATTATCAAATCAAACCTGCAAACAAAGCACCAACAGTCTTTCAAAATAAAATGTTTAATCACACAACAAAATTAGAATTAACTATTACCCTCACAGCAAGAAGGTCCTGGGTTTTGGCCTAGCTGTATGGGTTCCCTCTGGGTACTCTGGCCTCTTCCAACAGACCACAAATTTCCTAAAAACTGTCAAACTCCAAATGACCAAGTTCTGCAACAGAGTACATACAGTCATTGAAAATAAATTAACATAAACGAGTGGACACTGTAGCTGGGTCTGCAGGTCAATTGATCAATCAAATCAAATTTTATTTACATATCACAAAATCACAAATTGTCTCACTGGCCTTTTACAAGCTGTACAGGTGTGACACCCTCTGCCCTTAGACTCCAACCGGGTGAGGAAAAACTTAAAAAACCCTGAACAGGGACAAATCAGAAATTTCAGGAAGAAACACAGAGGAAGATTCATTTCCCTGGGATGGACAGATGTGACACAGATGTCACATATACAGAACACAACAACACGACATGCCTACTGTTAGTAGGGACTGTAAGACCTGTTCACCTCATTTATCAAGTTATACGTGAACCCAGTATTGAGATCATTTCAACAGTTCACTGGCGTTTGTTTAATGACTTGTTCTGTACTCAATGGTGTCTGTGACGAGCTGAATACTGGATGGCCTTTGTGCTCATTCATGTGTTACTACTGAAATATCCAGAGACTGACTGAGTGGAATCAGAACTGTGGGAGTCTGCTGAAGAAATAAGTGTAGGGCAATCCAAGGTGTGGAGTTATGAAAGCTCCACCTTCCTTTTCCAGCCACTGAGGGTTATATCTGAACCGTCACTTCACACTGGGGTTTAGATGTCCAAGTCATAATCAGTCACTGATATTTGACTTTCAACATGTTGCTTCAGAAAACATCAGTAATAAATTTGATCAATAATCAAAAACATGGTGATTCACCTCGTGTTTACCTTCCACGTGTGGATGGAGCCAGTGAACCCTCAGATCCTGGCTAGGTGCTAGCCTAACTTGTAGCATTCAAAGTTCTGATTTTACAGTCCAAATATCTTTTCACAGATTTACTTGTCACATTAGAATAATCAATAACATCGATTAAGTCAGCGATAATCAATAAGCACTCTACCTGCCTGAAACACCCTCTGGAAAAATAAGGGGAAAAAAATGTTATATTTTATACAATGATGGACCCTAAACAGTTATGTTTATCCAACAGCTGTACCTGAGCACTACCTTGAAGTACTTGTATTACAGTGTTTCCATTTACTGTGACCTGACTCCACCACATGTTGTAGGAAAACATCCTGCTTTTACTGCATTTGTTTAACAACTAACAACAGATATAATTACAAGGTGGATTTAAATGGTGCCTCTGAGATAAAGAAACTTTAAATCATTTCTTTTTACGGCAGTCGGATAAATGAACAAACAATGCTTAATATTGATCCCATTGGGCAAGGGTTGATCCACTTTTAGTACTTTTTCTCACTTTTTTTCCTACCCTAACCCTCCTTTTTTGTACTCTTTGAAAATATTGTTAATATACCTTCTAGAAACCCATCGACTTCTGATCCCCTTTAAAATATAAAAGAATAAAAAAACTATTCCAACAACGTCATGGTCCGGTTGTATAAATTGTCTGTCTGTTAGGGTCATTCGGTGTTTCCGGCTTTTACTTTGAAGTTCTGTCTGTGTCTTACTCCCCATGTCCAGTCAAGCGTTGTCTGATTATTCCCTCTCCCTAACGTGTCCCACCTGTCATTTTTCCTGTGAACAGTCCAGCGTTTATTCCTCATGAGTTCTTTGTGTTTTGATCCCGTTTTGTTTCCAAATTACAGAGTTTACCTGATCCTTATCTGTACCTTCGCTTAAATTGAGTTCCTGGTTTTGACCTTTAGAAATAAAACGACTATCGATTTTGAACTGTGGTTAGGGTTAGGTAAGTGAAACGGAGCCCGTCCCCCATGAGAGACGGCAAGTGCACGGGCCGTCCCCCAGTTCCGCCTCACTCCCTGGTCCCTCCTTTCCTGTCCTGGAATGGTTCCGCCGCCTGCCGTACCGGACAACTGTCCATCTGTCCTCAAAGGACATGTTGAACAATTAAAAACCAAGCACAATAAGTGCTGGAGAAAAAAAACGGTACAAAAAATGTATTAAGAAAATGTTTTTGTTTAGTATTTTTTCAATTTTTTTTATTTTTTTAATAATTCATTATTTTTTTTATGAAAAACCCCCAAAAAATAAGTATCGAAAATGTCCAAAAATAGGTGTGCCTAAAAAAAACAACGTTTCGACTCCTGTGAGTCTTCTTCAGGTGTTGGCACACGTTCAAAAAAGTAAGTAAAAGGTAAGTGGTGATGTGCTCCGTTGGCTGGTGAACAAAGGAATGAGAAGCAGAGGAACTCTGTCCTCCTATACATACCCTTCTATGGGGGCGTGGCTTATATTTATTATTTTTGTTTTAGTGGAGATCCTGCTCCAACCCTCGCTCCTTTTCCCCTTGAAATTTTCCTTCCTTGGGTTAAGGTTAGGGTTAGGGTTAGGGGTGAAAGACAGAGCACCCCCCTCCAAGTTTGGAGAGAGTGAGTGCACGGGCCTCCAAGCAGACATGTCCGGACAACCTGCCCGCCCCAAGTGCCACCACCCAAAGGTGGTGGGCTTTTCAAAAAATTGGACCGTTTTGGTCTTAAAAATGGGAGAATCGACTCTGTCGCAACGTTTTGGTCCTTTTTGGACCTTCTTCAGGTGTGGCCGATTGAATATGCGCCCTTCTTGGCATCTTTGTCAGCTCCTCTTGGCTTGCTTGTGTGCTCTTCTTGGCCTCTGTGCTCCCCTTTGTGCTCCCTTGTTGGCATTTATATGCCCTTGGCTCCTCCCCTTTTTTTTCCTTTTTCAATTATTTTCCCATTATGTGTGTCCCTCTATTTTGGCTTTTTTGTCCCCTCCTAATTGTTGCCCATTGAATTCCCTTTGTTCTCCCCCCCCCCCTTTTTTTTCCTTTTTGTCCTTTTTACTTTTATTTTAGGGTTAGGAGTTAGGGTTAGGGTAGGAAGACTGAGCATGCCCCCACCTACTGGTGAAGGCGCATGGGGCATGGTCCTTCCACCCAAAAAGGCGCCGGTCAAATTGGACCCCCTGTTTGGCGTCTTCTGCCGTAGCACACCTCCGTCCAACCACACTCCATAACAAGAAATTTGAGGAGAGGGAAAAAAACAGAGACTAAAAAACAAAATCTGTGTGCTGAAAGTAGTGCTGATCCTTAAAGTGCCCCCCAAAAAAGAATTGAGCTCCTCCAACAAAAAAGCAAAAAGCTATAAACAATTGGCCTCTGTGAGCTGATTAAGATGTTGATCCTTCGGCTGGGTTAGGGTTAGGTGAGATAATAGAGCACCCCCTCCAAAAAATTGGAGAGAGTGAGTGCACGGTCCTCCAAGTGGATTTTTTTATCGGCCAGGACCCCCGCCCCAAGTACCACCACCCAAAGGTGTTGGATGTTCAAAAAATTAGGCCATCTTTGCCTTAAAATAGAGTGGATCGGCTCTTTGTCGCAACGTTTTGATCTTCTTGACCTTCTTCAGGCGAGACCAATCTTGAATGGCAACCTTTTTGGTGTCTGCCCTTATATACTCCCCACCCTTTTTTCTTTTTTGAAATGTTTTTGCTTTTCCCTTTCCAATTCCCTTCAATTATATGTCCTTATTTGGTATCAAGTTTTTTCTTTCGAATTCCCTGTGATCTATACATTTTGATTTTTCCTAATTTCCTTAACTTTTCACTCCCTTCTTTTTGCTTTCCACCTCACCACTTTCTGTCCTCTCCTTAGCCTCTTTAAGCCACGTGGCACTATACTTTCGCCTTTTCCTTGCCTCGTTAGGCCATGTGGTACCAATTTTGGGTTTCTGTATTCCCTCTATCCGTCAGCTTTTTGTACTTAATTTTGGGTTTATAAGAATTTGGGTTTTAGAAATGGAAAATTAGCGGGCACCAGATTGGGATATAGGTATAGCGGGCACTGGGTAAGATTAAAATTAGTGGGCAAAGTCTTGAATGGGGTAAAAAGTCGAATTAGGGTAATTTATTTTAGGTTTAGGGTTAGAATTTTAGTTTCAAATTAGTTCAGGACAGGGGGTTGGTTAGGGTTAGGGTTAGGGAGTGTAACATACCTCTGACCCCCACCGAAGCGGAAGTGTGGAGAGGTATGCTCCATCCTGCGACCGACCCCCACAGTGTCCCTCCCCCAGGACTGATGTCCTGCCCATGCCCGATGGTCTGGGCGTTGTGGTAGGAGGTCAAGCCGTTCGGACTGTCCACGGGAACGACTACCCCTCCCGTAGCGGACCAACGTCCATCCCCCCTCCTGGGGTAGGCCCATGATTGGGTTATAAAAAAATAAAATTTAAATTCAAAATCCAAAAAAAATTTTTTTATTGAAAAGTGCAAAAAAAAATAAGTATAGTAAAAAGGTAAGTATATAATTTTTTTTAAAAAACAATGTAAGTATAAAAGTATAGAAAAAAATTGTGTGCCTCGTCGCGACGTTTCGACTACTATGAGTCTTCTTCAGGCGAAGGCACAAAAAATGACTGTTCAGGTAAATGATGTTCTGCCTGCATAGGTTGACTCTGGAATGAATGGGCTTCCAGAGCTCCCCTGTATTTATACCCTGCCTGGCCACGCCGCTTTGTATTTTCTTTTTTGTTCTTTTTCCACCCCATGTCTGTCTGGCATGTGAAATTTCTTTTTCAGTTGTTTTTGCTTCTTTTTACTTTTTTCTTTTTTTTGTATTTTTTGACTACATAAGGTAAGTATTATTTATTTTTCCAAATGTTTAATTTTAAGATAATTGGGGTTGGTTAGGGTTGGGTTAGTTAGGATTAGGGATAAAAGAATTAGGGGCTAGGATTGGTTAGGTGTGTGAGACGGAGCCCGTCTCCCATGAGAGACGGGAAGTGCACGGGCCGTCCCCCAGTTCCAACTCACTCCCTGGTCCCTCCATTCTTGTCCTGGACGGTTCCGCCGCCTACCGTACCGGACAACTGTCCACCCGTCCCCAAAGGACATGGCAAACAACGAAAAACCAAGCACAATAAGTGCTGGAAAAAACGGGTACCAAAAAATGTATTAAGAAAATATTTTTGTTTAGTATTTTTTTCAATTTTTTGTATTTTTTTTAATAATTTTTTAATTTTTTAATAAAAAAACCCCCAAAAAACGGGTATTGAAATGTTCAAAAATAAGCGTGCCTAAAAAAAACGACGTTTCGACTCGTCTGAGTCTTCCTCAGGTCTAGGCACACGGTCAAAAAAAAGGTAAGTAAAAAGTAAGTATTGTCTGTCTGTGATGTGTTCTGTTGGCTGGTGAAAAAAGGAATGAAAGCAGAGGAACTCTGCCCTCCTATATATACTCTTGTATGGGGGCGTGGCTTATATATATTATTTTTGTTTTGGTGGAAATCTTGCTCCAACCCTCGCTCTTTTTTCTTTTTGAATTTTTCTTTCCTTAGGTTAAGGCCAGGGATAATTAAGGTTAGGGGTTGGTTAGGGGTAGGGTTAGGGTTAGTTAGGGTAAGGGTTAGTTAAATCAAATCAAATCAAATCAAATTTTATTTGTATAGCCCGAAATCACAATTTACACATTATCTCACTGGGCTTTTGACAAACTGTACAGCTGTGACATCCTCTGCCCTTAGACCCTCGAACCGGGTGAGGAAAAACTTAAAAAACCCTAAACAGGGAAAATAAGAAACCTCAGGAAGAGCCACAGAGGAGGGATCCTTCTTCCTAGGACGGACAGACGTGCAATAAATGCAATAAACTTGTACAGAACACAAAAACATGATAACAACAGTTCATTTTCGGTGTTTCTTTCACCTTCTTCAGAACGAGCCCGATCTGTAGTGGCACTTCTCTAGGTCTTTTCCCTTTTTATATCCTCCTTGCTCCTCCCCTTTTTTTTCTCTTTTTCCCTCTTCTGTCTCCCTTGCTGGTTTCCTTCTTATATACTCCTGTAACTCCTCCCCCTTCTTTTTCTTTTTCCTTTTTCCTTTTTACTGAAATTCTGTTTTCCAAATAATTTTCAACTAATCCTTCCCCCTTATTTTTCCTTTTTTCCTTCTTTGTCTTTTCCATTCCTACCCTCTTTTTTTTTAAAATTATATTTATTTTTGGTCAATCAGAGGGGGGAGAGAAGAAAGCTCAGTGAATCATGGAGTGTTCCCCCAGCAACCTAAGCCTATAGCAGCATAACTAAGGGCTAGATAGGCCAGCCTTAACTATAAGCTTTATCAAAAAGGAAGGTTTTAAGCCTACTCTTAAAATCAGAGAGTGTGTCTGCCTCCCGTACCAAGACTGGAAGATAGTTCCACAGGAGAGGAGCTTGATAGCTGAAAGCTCTGCCTCCCATTCTACTTTTGGAAATTCTTGGGATCACCAATAACCCTGCATCCTGGGAGCGTAAGGTTCTGGATGGGCGATAGGGTACTATGAGCTGTTCAAGATAAGATGGTGACTGACCATGAATAGCTTTGTAGGTGAGAACAAGGATTTTAAATTCTATTCTGAATTTAACTGGGAGCCAGTGCAGAGAAGCCAGTATGGGGGAAATATGGTCTCTGATATTAGTTCTAGTCAGTACACGCGCTGCTGCATTTTGGATTAACTGAAGAGTTTTTAAAATTTTGTTAGGGCAACCTGAAAATAAAGAATTACAGTAGTCCAGCCTGGAAGTAACAAACGCATGAACTAGTTTTTCTGCATCTTGTTGAGACAGGATGTGCCGGATTTTAGCAATGTTACGGAGGTGAAAGAAGGCGGTCCTTGAAATCTGTTTAACATGTGATTTAAAAGACAGCTCCTGGTCAAAGATAACACCCAGGTTTCTGACAGTGGTGCTGGAGGCCAAGGCAATGCCATCCAGATTAACTATGTTGCTGGATAATGAGTCTCTAATGTGTTTGGGGCCCAGCACAATGACTTCAGTTTTGTCAGAGTTTAACATTAAAAAGTTATGAAACATCCAGTTTTTAATGTCCTTAAGACATGACTGTAGATTAGCTAACTGATGGGTTTCATCTGGCTTCATTGATAAGTATAGTTGTGTGTCATCTGCATAACAGTGAAAATGTATGGAGTGCTTTCTAATAATTTTACCTACAGGAAGCATATATAGAGTAAATAGTAATGGTCCAAGCACAGAACCTTGTGGGACTCCATGACTAACCTTGTCATATCTTGATGATTCATCATTAACATGAACAAAATTATATCTATCAGATAGGTAGGACTTAAACCATCTTAGAGCAGATCCTTTAATGCCAATTTGGTGTTCCATCCTCTGTAGTAAGATGTGATGATCGATAGTGTCAAAAGCTGCACTAAGATCTAATAAGACTAGTATAGAGATAAGTCCTGCATCAGATGCAGTGAGGAGGTCATTTGTAACTTTTACCAATGCCGTTTCTGTGCTGTGATGCTTTCTAAAACCTGACTGAAACTCTTCAAATAGACTATTATACTGAAGAAAGCCACATAGTTGTTTCGCTACTGCTTTCTCTAGAATCTTTGAAAGAAAGGGGAGGTTGGATATTGGTCTATAGTTGGCTAAAACTTCTGGGTCTAGGGTAGGTTTTTTTAGGAGCGGTTTAATTACAGCTACTTTAAATGACTGGGGCACATAACCTGTTACAAGGGATAGATTGATAATGTTTAGTAGTGGATTTCTAATTAGGGGTAAAACCTCTTTGAGCAACCTAGTAGGTATGGGGTCTAGTATACAGGTTGATGATTTAGATGAAGATAATGTTGTCGTTAGTTCCTTAAGGTCAATTGGATGGAAGCTTTCCAAACACACATCAGGACTAATAACAGCCTCTATAATTCCTGTTGCTGAACTGGAATCTGTGGAGTGTAGGATATTTTCTCTGATAAGTCTAATTTTATTATTGAAGAAGTTCATAAAATCATTACAGGTGAGGGCTCTAGGAATGCATGGTTCAATAGAATGATGGCTCTCAGTCAGCCTGGCTACAGTGCTGAAAAGGATCCTGGGCTTATTCTTGTTTTCTTCTATCAACGCTGAATAGTAGTCTTTTCTTGCTCGGCGAAGGGCCTTCCTGTATACTTTAAGGCTATCCTGCCAGGCCATGTGTGGCTCTTCCAGTTTAGTGGAACGCCATTTCTTTTCAAGTTTATGAGTTTTCTGTTTTAACTTGCGAGTGTTAAGATTATACCACGGAGCTAGTCTCTTTACTGGTTTTGTTTTCTTTTTAACTGGGGCAATGGAATCGAGTGAAGCACGTAGAGAGCCGGCAGTGAAATCGGCAAGGTGATCAAGCTGGGAGGGGCTAAATTTAAGATATGACTCCTTTGTTATTTTGGGATATGGCACTGAAATTAATGCAGAGGGAATAATTTCTTTAAAATTTTCAACAGTGTCCTCAGATATGCATCTGCTATAATAACTAGTGACTCTTGGTTTATAGTTGATGAGCAGAAATTCAAATGTTAGAAGATAATGATCTGATAAAAGCAGATTTTGCGCAGAGACATTTAAATGCTCAATTTCAATGCCATATGTCAGAACAAGATCAAGGGTGTGATTAAAAGTGTGTGTTGATTCTTGTACACACTGACAGAAGCCGAATGAATCTAATAGTGAGAGAAATGCCGTACCAAGGCTGTCGTTTTCAATGTCTACATGGATATTAACGTCACCTACAATAATAACTTTATCTGTTTTGAGGACCAGAGCTGAGAGAAACTCTGAAAATTCAGATAAAAATTCAGTTTAGGGTCCAGGTGCTCGATACACTATAACAAACATAATTGGAGTTTTCATGGTTGGATCGGAAATGCTAAGAATGAGATTTTCAAATGAACTAAATTTTTGTTTGGGCTTAGGGTTTATTAATAGGGCAGAATTGAAAATGGCTGCAACTCCACCACCTCTGCCAGTGTCTCTGGGAATGTGTGTGTTAATGTGACTGGGAGGAGTGGATTCATTAAGACTTACATATTCGTCTTGGCACAGCCAAGTTTCAGTAAGGCAGAATAAATCAATATCATAATCAAATATAAGCTAATTTATTAATACACTTTTAGATGATAGGGATCTGATATTCAAGAGTCCACATTTAAGTCTCTTTACTTTGTAAACTGCCTCATTAGTGGTGTTGATTCTTATTAAGTTCCTATGTGAACTCTTATTTGATTTAGTGAATTTAGTGAATTTATGTGGACGGGGGACAGACACAGTCTCTATGGGGTTGTAGGTGGATGACCCTAAGGTTAGGGTTAGTTAAGGTTAAGGGCTGGTTAGTTATGGGGTAAGGGCTAGTTAGGGATTAGGGGTCGGGATAAGGGCTAGTTAGGGATTAGGGGTCGGGATAAGGGCTAGTTAGGGATTAGGGGTCGGGATAAGGGCTAATTAGGGATTAGGGGTTAGTTAAATTAGGGTTA
>KV751390.1:12782-36665 GCA_001698575.1 Mola mola
TTTCCCGACTGCTTGGGAGCTGCTCTCAGTCGATCCGCACCGGCTAATGGGGGCTGGCTAGCTAGCGAAGCTACTGGTTTGGTTTGCAGGGTGCGGATCGTAGCCTCCAAATCACTAAGCCTCGCCTCCAACGCAGCAAATAAACTACACTTAGTACAGGTACCATTATCACTAAATTAGGCAGAGGAATAACTAAATATGTGACACACTGAGCAAGAGAGAGGAGAACGAGAGGGAGAAGCCATTGCTGTGCGCCAGGTACAATACCTGAGTTGGTTAGCGCGACACAGAACGGTTGGAAGAGTAGCGATAAATTCACTAAAATGAGAGCGGGCTAAAGGGTGCTTACGTACAGGGTTTACACTTTCAATACACAGCAGTTAAACAATTAATGTCGTTAAAACCCTCAGATAGTTAGCAAGGTACAGCAAGACGACCAGACACAAACAAACAACAGGAAGTGACGACTGAGATGAGAGTGATTCTCCAAATAACAAACAAAACAATTCTAAGGTCCCTTGCTTACCTCAAAAAAAAAAAGGGGGATATAAAAAGCCACGGTGAACAATATGAAAAATTATTCACCTAAATTTTTATTTCAAAGCAGGAAAAAAGATGGAAAATAAAAAAAGCATCTCACTGGTACTTTTGCTGCTATTCTTTTAGATTAAAGTAAATCAACACCTAAAGAAAACACTAAACACAACAAAAAATGTTTTCTTCATAACAATATTAAACTAAACTAATTAAACTCAAACATATTTCTACAAATACAGAATTGCCAAAACTAGCCTTAGCAATTTGAATTCAACAATTGACCACAAACACACAGCTCTGGCTTCTTGGGATTGCGAATGTGGTGGCAGTAGTCCCCTTCATCCAGACAACCAATTCACCTGCCTGTATTTCCACAATCACACAAGAACAAGCACAAATATTCACACTAGAAACACAGCTCCATGGGAGCGTTCCTCTATTTGTAACCAAAAGGGTAGATTCGTTGTGTGGACAGGCAATTCCACATTCTGACTGTAAAACAAGACTCTAAGGCATTACAAGTTCATAGTTTGTCCAGATAAAGTACATAAATATAAAAATCATGAAATCAGATCATGACAAAGGGTCTATATGGGAACATGCACACATACACCTTTGTGATATCAAGCTATAGCTGCTTGTACAGCATTTTGTTCTACCTTTTGAAGTAATTGAAGGCTTTTATGTTCTCACTTGTTCTTTTAAACTTAACAGAAGGATAGATTGAAACTTAGACTCAAGAACATTTCATTTAATATGTGAGTCTTTGAGGTACATTTGACATTAGTTAACTGGATAGTCAATTGTTTATTGTTTTACATGATTAAAATCCCTTTAACCCACCACACAGCACTTAAAATCTGTAGTATGAAAAATGATAATAAAATGCAAATCCAAGCATCATGAATATTCTAATATAGAATTCTGTTTTGTACCCCTTTTCTTTTACTAAAACTTGCCTTTTACTGTAAGTAGACCCTTCCTGTTACTACCAAAATGCTGAGGTGTATATTGGATTTTTATTCTGTAAGAATAATTTGCTAATGTAAGTAAAAAGGTATGTTATAGATTATCATGGACTTTAGAAGCTGTTAGATTGGTACAACACCATACCATGAGTTTTATTTTCCATCAGAACTCCTTCCTCTTAGGCATATGAATCCTGGTGCTCTTTAACGTTGTTTCACTTATGTCGCTATGGTACCCTTTAACCAGGAGAGGCCGCCATTTAATGAGAAATTGTACAACTTTGCATTTGTTTTTGTTTACCAGAGTGAGGGTGCAGCAAAAAAGGGGTTCAGAATTAACAATAGTGTAGCAACTGACAAACTTTTATAATTTCTTAGATAACAATACAAATTAAAATAATAACAATACCCTGGAACAAAACACACAATGCATGCTGTTAATACTCCTATTTTGCATCTTCCCCCTCTCCCAGATGATTAGCTCCCACCTTTTCATAATGTTTTCTAGAGCAGCCATGTCCTCTCTGGCCTTGGAGAACTCCCCCCCTCAATATCACCCACATACCAGTACACTTGGCATATATCAGCTCAAACTTTAATTCGTTGAGGTCACCCAGGCCACTGCTACTGTTCAGCATGCAGCCAGATCTCTGGCCCTTGGCCAGGTCTCCACTTCCACCTCATCAACCTGTCTAGGGTGGTGTAAGTGGGACACTAAATATCGAGGTTTCTACAGCAAAACCTCATGAATTGACTCTTTATCCACAGTCAGAATGCTCCAGTGTGTGTTGTCAGGATAGAGTTATAGGTCTCCACCACAACACTGGACACCTGAGGGGCTGGGAAGATTGAGAACTCCAGCTTGGATCCCCAGCTTCAACCCCCAGCTCTATCAGCTGGGGGTTGAAACCAAAACCAGTGTCACCACAGAAGTTATAGAAAACCAGGAAGACCTGCTCGGTCTGTGGAAAAAGGAGAGAGAAGGACTACACATGACAAAATAAATTTGATTCATTTCATACTCTGGAGTCAAATTTGCAACTCTTGCCCACTGGTTTGCAAATCTTTTCCAGCACCAAGTCAATGAGCAGTTTTCTGAAGGTGGCCAGCTGATCAGGGTGGAAGAGCTTATTGAATGGGCCAGTAAGTACAGCATCTAAGAGGAATTAATGTGAATTGCCGTAAATGTGGGTTTGATTCACTGAGGAGGAAAAAACATTGCACTCACTCAGTACAAAAGCGCACAAAGTGAACACTGCCAAGACAAACATACCTGATAAATTTTTGCATTTAAAAAGTGACCTCTACTTTATGAAAACTTGAGGGTAAGTAAGGCTCAGTTGTGTTGCACGAAAATTTGGAGGATTTAATTTTGTATAGCTTCAAGAGGATGTGAGTTGTTAAAATGTTCTCTCCTCTCTGAAGCCTTGTCAAATATGTATTGCAAATTACATTATCTGTCAACTCAAAAACATGCAAAGAGGCAACGTGTTTTGCTCTCAGGTCTGTCAGTCTCTGCCTGACTCTACCCAGGTAAAGGTAGGGTCTCTCTATTTCAATTCTTATGAGCTCTTTTTTTTCTCTTCATAATAAAGGCAGAATGATATATTAAAAAAGGAGACCTTTTAAGGAGACCTTGTCCAAAGCTGTAAACATGTGAAAAAGTGAAATCTTTTTATTGGATTTTCACAAATAGTTTCAAATATGTGAAATCCTTATTTTGTGTTTGAAAGATTCTATTTTTAAAGCCAAGAGTTCTTTTAGCCTCAACATTGTTGATCTGTCTTCTGTATAAATCGCTCCCCACAGTGCTGCACAGATGTGGTCCACAGATGAACTGTAGAATTTTAACAATCCTGCAAAATGCAGTCTTGATACTTTAAATAAATGAATAATACTTTCTTTAATATCAAGGCAGAGTTGTGCTTATTACATAAATGAAAGGGTTTTGGCGTCATATTATGGGGACCATTTATATACAGAATATTTATTATCAGGCATTAATATTTTGCCAGTAAAAATTGTCATTTTTGAGCAAATCATTTCAATCCAATAAAATATTGTACATCACTAATATCCTGTTTGTAATTATTGAGATCATCCAGATCATCATGACTCAAGTCATATGATGACTCTAAACATTACGCACATTTAGAAACAAAGCTCTCACGAAGAAAACATTCAAGGGGCAGGAGCCTATCCCAGCATTGTCAGGCAAAGGCAGGGTACACCCTAGACAAGTCGCCAGTTCATCGCAGGGCTCACAAATAGAGAACAAATAACAAACAACCTTCCACAATCACACTCACACCTATGGGCAATTTAGAGTGACCAATTAACCTAACCCCCAGTTTGCATGTTTTTGGACTATGTGAGGAAGCCAGAGTACCCGGAGAGAACGGTCAGGTTGTTTTACATAGATGTACAACAACCTGAGTTATCTCTGTATGCAAATTTACTCAATTTAATTAAATTGCTTCTTGGCTAACATTAGCTGTGTGAGCAGTATTTGCTAGTTTGGTTATCCACACCAAAGCTTTTATTCTAATTTAATTGACATTAAATATATTTTCCAGTGCAATGTTAGACATGACCTTAACAATTAATAAAATCTATATTTTAAAGCATTAAAAGTCAGTCACCCAAAGCTAGCCAATCAGCTGAAGAGGAAAGAGAGTTCAAGACTGAAATGACCTGCGTTTAAATTGAACATGTCCTCAAAAATCCTTCATCCCTCAGAACAACAGGTTGGCTGAGATGTGGCTGTCCACATGCTTGCCGCACACAGGTGCAACAGATGTTTGGTTCTCCATTGATAGATAGATATTTCATTATCAAATTTTCTTATTATCTATTTAATAAATATTTCCATCTATCTGTATTTAGAGGGGATCCCAAGGCAAAATCACTTCCAATTTTGCCATGCTCTGTCATGTGCCAGTTACATTCCACATGTGGCCCAAAAGTCAACGGTATCATCCCAGCAAAGTACATTTTGCCCTGCCATTTCTCAGCCAAAGTGCAAATTAAATACCACATATGGCTCAAAAGTTGATGTTATCAGGAACTACTTCAGATAAATTGCAGTAACGTCTCATATATCTTCAACTAAATGCAAACGTAGAGGCAACCTAAGTGTTACTCTTACATAGTCAACTTCATCTAACAAAGGAAAATTAATGAAGAGACAGCAAACGACAGCGGAGCCTGCGTTCTCATTGGTTTACCCTCCTATGCAAGGCATCAACCACAGTGCTCGACCTGACCGGATAAAGCGGATTAGTCAGCATCTGCAAGAGGGCTCGGTCGAGGGCGAGTGAAAACCCGGGGCGGGGTTTGACGCCGGGTGGATTGGAATCATAGTGATTGAATTGAACACGTGAGGTAATGATCTACAGACGACCCTTTCCACACAGAAGGTAGTCTGCTGGCTTTTGAAGACACGGTGGGCTGAATTGGGGGCTGAGTCGCAGCTTTGTGACAATGTTTGACCTGAGGAAAAGGAATAGTTTGACTCTGACCTGCAGCCGTGATACAGAGGAGTTCAGACGAGTGGCGATCCGGCGGAAAGTTAAAAGTGCTGCTGCGATGGACTGCTGTGTTTCACATACAGGTGATGTACCTTTCACGCTTTAGCCAACAATATGTATGTAATAGTACATGGTCAGGGGTTTGAAACAATTAGTAGTAATTACAAACCTCATATCGACATCCTGCTTTCATTATAAGTCAAGTGAAATTGTTATACTTGCCATTCATAAGATATATGAATTTTATATCTTTATATCTCCATTCAGAAGTGGGCCTTTTAGTCCACAAAGTTGTAGTCACCGAACTAGACTAATGTTTTTTTTGTAGATTTTGTGGCAACACATGTATATGTGGTTTTTGTGTGGGGAACATATTTGTCAGGAAGCTGTCTTTGTTCACACTAGCCGTGAAGGCAGATTTGCACTTATTACCTCATTCGCGGAAAACACTGACCCCTTAGTCTTAATACCTTCACTACGACCAAAGGAAAGCTACTTTTAAATGTCAGTCACACAATGAAAACCCACAGTGGAGGCTCTGGTTTACCCTGTGCTTGTGTGAATGAGTGTTACAGTTGGCGTCTGTCAGCATCTTGGCTTGTTGGATTACTGTGGTGAAATCCCTTTCCCCTGATTCAGCGTGGACTCTGACTGTGTGTTTTGAGACTACAGTCAATCTCTGAGAGACAGAGAGATACACAGACATGCACAAGGCTGTTCTGTTCCCCCATTGGGACTGAGCTTTCTTGTTGAATTAAATGAATATGTTGGTCCAATGGTACAGTCTGATGCAGGTTACAACAGTGCAATCCATATCTCTATCTATATGTTATGCAAATTGTTCTCTGGTTTCATATGAGGCTTGCTTAAACAAGATCTATATCTATATTTTCAGACATGCGCTAGTAAGTATGAGTGAAACTGCAAGCCTGGGTCTGTCTGAAGGGAATAAAATTTACATACATAAGAGGTCTACGTTTCGGTTCGTTTTGTTTTCTGCCGCTTATCCAGGTCCACACCCTCTGGTCCCCCTTCTTGAAAAGGGGGACAACCACACCTGTCTGCCACTCCAAAGGCACAGTCCCCGATGTCCACGCAATGTTGCAGAGGCGTGTCAACCATGACAGCCCTACAACATCCAGATCCTTGAGGAGCTCGGGACGGATCTCATCAACCCCCGGCGCGCTGCCGCTGCGGAGTTGTTTCACAGCCCCAGCAACCTCGACCCCAGTGATGAGAGAGCCCAGCCCAAAGTCCTCCAGCTCTTCCTCCTCCTCGGAATGCGTGTTGGTGGGATTGAGGAGATCTTCGAAGTATTCATTCCACCGCCGAACTATAAACTCAGTTGAGGTCAGCAACTCCCCTCCCACACTGAAGACTGTGTGGACGGGGTTCCGCTTTCCCCTCCTGAGCTGCCGAACAGTTTGCCAGAATTTCTTCGGCGCCGACTGGAAGTCTTGTTCTATGGCCTCACCAAACACCTCCCACTCGGGTTTTTGTCTCAGTGACCACCCAGGCCGCAGATCGCTTGGCCTGCGGGTAGCTGTCCACTGCCTCGGGAGTCCCACAAGCCAGCCATGCCTTGTAAGTTTCCTTCTTCAGCTTGACGGCCCCTTTCACCTTGACTATATCTAGCTGGTATCTCTCAATCTCTCGCACAAGCTCAGGTTCCTTCCCCACCAGAGAAATAATGTTCAATGTTCCAATAACCAGCTTCAGCAACTGGGGATCGAACCGCCAAGGCCCCTGCCTTTGACTGCCACCCGATCCACATAGCACCGGACCTCTATGGCTCTTCCTGTGGGTGATGGGCCTACGTGAGGATGGACCCGTGACTCCTTTTCGGACTGAGCCTGACCGGACCCCATGGACAAAGGCCTGGCCACCAGGCGCTCACCTACGGACCCCTTCCCCAGGCCTGGCTCCAGGGCGGGGTCCCGTTATCCCTCCGGGCAGGGTACACAAGTCCTTGTTTGTCACCATCATAGAAGTCTTTTGAACCGTCTGGTGACCCTACCAGGGGCAAACAGCCCCCGACAACATGGCTCCTAGGATCATTAAGACACCCAAACCCCTCCACTACGGTAGGGGGGCAGTTCCTGGAGGGGCCAAGAGTTCTACATCTCAGTAATTGAAATGTTGAATTTGTTTAGTATTTTATACAAAAAAGTGGAAAAAATAGGACTGTCACATAATTTTTATCTTCTCAGGAGTAACATTCTTCCAGTTAATCTCTCATTCTTATCTCAGTAATTTAATCAACATTTAAGTAAACATTGGTATTGTAAAGGACTCTATTGTCAGTGTCTTTATGGTCCTTTATTGGCACAAAGGAGACTTTGTCACATGTTGTGCTTTATGGAGACTTTTGTGTTGGTAATAGATCTGCACACAACAATGCCTTGTTGGTGTAATTGCTTTACTTTTTTTTACAAGCTGAGTAACTGAAAGCCTTGTAATTTACTTTGTGAGTTATGCTCCTCTTTTTGTCAGTGCTGATTCTGTGGGAGAGAATGTCTCTAAAGTATTGTCAAATACTGCTTCTGACATGCTGACACGACCATCAAATGGAGAAAGACTGAGAAGTGAGAAAGCAGAAGTATTACATTTTTGAGAAAGTGGGCTTTAGTCTCCTCCATGTGACTAACAAACCTGCTACACTTCAACAGAGCCAAGAGTGAACATGAAAGTTTTACTTTGTTTTTCAAGTAGTGGATAAAATTGCATAAGCTTGGAAACGAACTGCAGGTAGGAGAACCATTACAAAATTTATAAAGAGCAAATTGTTGATTTGAAATAACTTATAAAGTCAAAGAGAAATGAAATCGTGAGGTGGCATGCGAAACCAGCTGCAGTACACATGTTTTGTTCCATTCTGAAATCCTTCTAAAAAGACAAAATATGGTTAAACAATTGGTTCTCTACCAGTTTAAAAACTTTGTTAGCACAAAGGGAAAGACTTATAGTCAAACTGACATATGTACTTGATTCCACTAAGACAGACCTGAAAGCAGTGACTGCATGTACAGAGGAAAACAGTACAGCGAGAGAAGGTGTATTACACTACACAGCAATAACCTGCAGTGTTTAAAGAAGTACAGTAAAGAAGTAAGGTTAATACAAGTAAGTAGTAATGGTACAAAACAAAAATATTAGTGATAGCATGGCACAGGAGGGAGCTCTAAATCATACCCTTGGAAATGTTTCAATTGGAGAATTTTTTTAGGACTGTAAAGCTGGCCCCAAAAACAAGATCCTGATATTGGAACACTTGAGTATGTGTCACTGTGACAAAGTGTGAAAGAAGAACTGAAAAATAATCAAATGTTTATTTTCTTGTAGTAGTGAGTGGGGGTGTGTGTGGCTCATATAGCTGTGGCCCTGCTTGTGACAGCATCTGTGGATCAAACTGTCAGCTTATTGTAGAAGAATGCAGCGAAAGAAGCCCAGGTAAAGGGTCTCCTCTCAAACCACCAGGTAGGTTGAAGTCCTTTAGCCCAAAATACTTTCTTATTCTTTGAGATAACCACTCAATGTATCTGAATGTTTTTGGCTACAGCTACAAGATATGTTGTACTAGAATCATGAATTGCCCAAGCTCTGTGTTTCTTTGCTGTATCTCCTAAACCAGGTCTCCTCCAGAGTCCTGTCAGAGCAGGACAAGCTCAACCCTACAGTCCCACTACAGGAAGAATACTACCTCAAGAAGTGAATGACAGACCTGACATAGGTTATGGAGTTTCTGTTTCCTATGTCAGCCCAGCACAGAATTGCCTTGGCTCCCCTAGTCCCATCAGAGGACGCCTTAACAGTCCTTTGAATGGAGACTCTCTCAGGGCTGTCAGACATACTCAGGGAATTCAGAAACTCACAAGCAGCCCGGTTTTTGGATCTCTTAGTCCAGGCAAAAGAGGCCTTTTTAGCTGCAGCACACTGAAGGAAGGAGGGCACAGCCCTGCTAAGTTGTCCCCAAGGAACCAGAGCCCTCTTGCAGGAAGACTGCGAACCCCGAGCCCTGTGCAGGGGAGGGTGGGCAGCTACAGCCCAGCCGGGAACTCTAAATCCTGGCTTGGACTGCACAGAATCCCAAGTGGCAAAATGGAAGGACAAGAAAATAAAACGAGGAAATCGTTGAGTGTACCTGACCTGATTGTTTACTTGGATGAAAACAGGTTGGGTTTTTAATTTTGTCTTCTTCTATCCTTTGATATGAATACCTCCTAAGAGGCATTTGTAGCATTACAATACACTTTGTTTGCAGGATTCTTGCTGAAAAAGTTGAATGCTCACCACTGAGGCTACAGCAACCACCCAAATACAATGCGCCAGCTATAACCATTGAAACACCAGTTAGACTTAATCAGTCTACAGAAGACGCCCATCTGTCAAAGTGTGTTTGCAAAGATGTAGTGCAGGAGAAAGATTGCACATTAGTAAATGTGGAAAAAATGGAATATGACAAAATACCTAATGGATGTAGCCCCTGCCAGTGGAAGGAAACAACAGCAGAAAATGGCAGGATTCTAAAGGAGCCTGAAGGTGAACAAAAAGATGAGGGTGGAAAGGAGGGTGATGAAGAGAGCACAGAGCAGAAAGTCTACAAGATAGCCAACGAACTCCTGCAGACAGAGAGGGCCTACGTGGCTCGTCTCCATCTGCTTGATCAGGTCGGTGTGGTCCTCCTATCTGTGGCTCCCTCCATCAGACATAAAGCTCTGACTGCTAAATGATACAGCTGCAGCATGCCACTATAGGACTTGATGAGACAGACACTAAAAAAAAAAAAAATTTCTCTAATCTCAACCTACACGCACTAACTTCCAGCTAAATTCGTAGAAATTCATAACTCCAGATATCAGATGTAGCCAGTATAAGCTTGTCTTCTGTAAATGTAAAATAGTTTGTAGCAGCACTGAAGGCCTGTCCTGGCATCAAGACAAAAACCATAATGACATCAAGCTTTACTGCTCCAAGTTGAAGGGATTTTTTTTTTTAACTGAGTTTGTCAGAAAATGCAGGGTGCCAACTCTGTATTACCAGTATGTAGTACAATCAGTGCCAATAGAAAGTAAAAATCAATCTGTCTGACTGTAGCCATAGGGCTTGAGCACATTAATATTAAATTAATATTCTAAGTGGTATACTGGTGTGTGAAAGGCCTTCGCCTTGAATAGGTGTTATTGATATGTGGTAGGCATGACCTTTACGCTCTCATCTATCATCTTTGTTTAAGCCAGTGAAATAGTTCCTGTAGTACCAGACACTCATCAGTCTCCATGGATTGACAATTTCTTATGCAGAAGATCTATTACTGCCATATTAATCATCATAATAATGATTTTCCATCACAGGTGTTCTGCTCACGGCTAACCGAAGAAGCAGGTCAAGGCTCATTTCCTCCTGAGGTGATACGAAATATCTTCTCCAACATTTCGTCTATCTACTCCTTCCACAGCCAGTTCTTCCTGCCCGACCTGGAAAACTGCATCCGCCACTGGTACGTCTTCATGTTGCAAACACAGACAACAATAACTCTCCTGGAACTAACTTGGCCCATTACAGTGATGTTCAAGTCACCGTATGTGATATGATTCATTTTGACTTCTAGGCGTGCATAGTATAGAAGAAAGAGAAAAAAATAAATAAAAAAAAGCAGTGATTATAGTTTCAAGTTTAATGGAAGTTATCATTTTTGCATTACAATTAAAATTTTCTCAGAAAAAAAACTCTCAGTCATTGTGATGTGAAACTCTCTGTTTGGTACATGCTAACTTACATATGGATATTATAGCCCAGGGCATTTCTGCAGCACTGCAGTGCCTCATTATACTGTTTTGTCACATTTTATTAAATAGTTGCTTCTTCTTTCAATTTGGATATTTTACTGAGTCATGTTGTGATTTCGATTATTTTGTAGCCCCACTGACAAACCGTACTAAACACAAAATCAAATAGAAAGTCAGCTCGCAGCTGTCAAGAACTTTGGCTGGAGAAGTTTCTCGATGATCCACAGATGTTAATGACAACAAGATTAATCTCTTTTTTATGGTGATAAATGTCTCGTACACTACTTGTAAGTCTGCTTGCTACCACATATTAAAAATATGTTTTTCTTACTTTATCTGCTGAAATTGGGAGATTATTTACAAAAAAGGCTGCAACCTCCTACCAAGTTAGGTATCATAATTATTGCTGAAATCAGTTAGGTTGTGTTGGAGCCTTGAACATTAGACTTCCCCATTTCCACCATATCTAGGTGTGAGAGCCCAGGCCTGGGTAATGTTCTGCTGCAACATGCACCCTTCCTGAGGATGTACGCCGACTATGTCAGGAACTTTGACCAGGCCATGGAGCTGGTGAGGAGCTGGACTGTACGTTCCTCTGCCTTTAGAAACATCATCCAGGACATACAGGTATCACTTGGCAGG
Source organism: Mola mola (assembly GCA_001698575.1). Taxonomy (NCBI): domain Eukaryota; kingdom Metazoa; phylum Chordata; class Actinopteri; order Tetraodontiformes; family Molidae; genus Mola; species Mola mola. Next base: position 24,246 of record KV751390.1, read on the forward strand.
TTACATATCAGTACATGTGTACTTAAAGATGAAAAGGTCTGAGTTGGGTCTTTTGCATTTGTTTTTCTGTTCTTCTAGAAGCAGGAAGTATGTGGCAGTCTAACACTGCAGCATCACATGTTAGAACCAGTCCAGAGGGTTCCACGTTATGAGATGCTGCTGAGGGATTACCTGAAGAAACTGCCTGAGGATAACCCAGATTATGAGTTTACTCACAGTATGTATTCTGCGTTGCATTTTTATGATGGCAATCTTTTCATCCTTCCATCATTCCTTCATGCCATTAGTGTACAGAATTAACCCTCCTTTGTCTCCTCCTGCAGAGTCCTTGCAAATTATTTCCATGGCAGCAATCCACTCAAACAGTGCCATCCACAAAGCTGTACGTTACCATTACATGCTACATCAATTGCCATTCATTTAAGTAAGATTTCTGTACCCTAATATTAATTCTATTATGTAACAATCGATCCACATGTGATGGTATGTCATTGTGAATAAATTTACACAGAAATTAATGGTAAAGTTGTTTAAACACAGCTCTGACTGCTTTTCAGTGATCTACTTTTCTCCCCTGTAGGAGAACCTTAAGCGGCTACTGGAGATCTATGAGATGGTTGGAGACGAGGAGGTGGTCAACCCGACAAATGAGTTTGTCAAGGAGGGTCGGCTGCTCAAACTTGCAGCCAGGAACACATCTGCCATGGAGAGGCACCTCTTCCTGGTAAGGACGTTGATTTGTATGCAGATACTATAGAATGTATAAAGATGGACTACATAATAACATAAAACTAAAGGATTCCTCAAATTTTTCCAGAAAAAGATGGTTCTTATCATGCTGATTTATGTTCAAGTATTCATTTTTGTGATCAGTTTGGCTTTGATTGGTATTTAATGTTATTAAAAACAGGGTTAAATGTCATGATTGACAGCTGAGCTCTGCTTTGTTTTTAAATAGTGGGAGGAAATAGCATTCTAGCAAGTAGCATCCAAAAGTGTAAATCTAGATTGGATCACATGTGATAAAATGAGCTTCTGTGTTTGTATTTCAGTTTAACAACTTTCTGCTGTGCTGCACTCCTAAGTTCAGCCTTGTCGGGCAGCGTTTCACTGTGCGCTGCAGAATTGGAGTGGACGGTATGCAGGTGCAGCCGACCACCAATGAAGACCACCCGTACAGCTTCCAGGTCTCTGGTAAAGAGAGGACCCTAGAGCTGCAGGCCAGGTGTGTACAGTGAATTCTTTCCTCTACACAGTCATGGGATTATGCTGTTTGGAAGAAGGTCTTCTAGTTGGAAAGAGAATATGGACATATTCACAGTTCAAAAATTGTATCTAATATATTTTTTTTCCCTCCAAGCTCTGAACAAGACAGAGATGAATGGATAGAGGTAATCGTGCATTTTTATTCAGTGTTTGGTGAGGCATGTCGTACACAGAATGGGATTAGTTTTAATGCTGTCAACTGAGATTTCTAAAGCAAATGATATCTTCAGGTAATTCAGGAAGCCATTGATGTGTTTCTGAAGAAAAATGAAACCTTCAAATTGGCTTCTAAGGAGCTAAACATACCAGACCCAGTAAGTGTAATGATATCAAAAGGGATATATTATATGTTATCCATCCAGAAACTTTGTGAAGAGGCATTCCACTCCCAGCTGATGTGCAAGTGTTTTCTAGACAGAGGAACTTGGCCGACGTGCCCCCCGGTGGATCAGGGACCATGAGGTGACCTTGTGCATGAAATGCAAGGAGCCTTTTAATGCAATAACCAGGAGGAGACATCACTGCAGAGCATGTGGCTGCGTGAGTGACATGATACCTGCCAAATGTGCAACGCAGGCAACATGTGATTTGAGAAAGGTGTAGCAGTGATGGCTCCTCTGCTCCTCAGGTGGTGTGCTGGAAGTGTTCAGACAATAAAGTGCCTTTAGAGTATGATGGTAACAAGCTAAACAAGGTGTGTAAAGACTGTTACTCCATCCTAACTGCTCAGAGAGGTGAAAGGTTGGCGGGACAGAAGAGACAGGTGCTGGAGGTGAGCCTAAGCTGAACATACTTACCATGGGACATTATGCCCAGAAAATGGAAGCATGTCCTTTAATAGTCTTTTAACAGGGTTGCGTTTTTGTGCTTTTATCTTCTCCTCAGTCCAGGGACAGCTTAATGAGTAGCTTCCTGCTGTACGGTGATGACCAAAAGACCTGGAAGCAGGTGTGGTGTGTCATCACCAGGGCTGAACCTCTGGCGCTCTGTCTGTACACTGCTCCACAGGTATACTGTATCATTCTTGATGTTTTTATTATGGAAAAAACTGGCTTTTTTTTTTTTTTTTAACTTGAGCAATGATGCCACATACTCGACTGGGTTTACAATTATGTTGGTGGAACTAAATCCACAGAATATGCATGCGACGTTCTCCAGTCCCTTGTACAAAACAGTCAGCATGTGTAACCATGCACTCGCATGATAAAAAGGGGAGAAACTGCTCGAATAAGAGCTGTTGTGCAATGTATCTGTTGCACAAAGAGATTTTGGACTTTTTACAGATTTTACAGATAGCTAAAGCTTGGGATAAACTACAAACTACAAACTTTGTTTAGGATTCACAATTGAGCTGATGCTGTCCTAGCCTGCACCAGTCATCACGATTGTGGCCATTTGCCACGGCAAGTTGCCAGAAATCTTTACGTGTATGAGGGGAAGCAACTCGAAATTGGAAAGTAATGTGAAGAGAACAGACATGACTCTGAGTGTATCAAATGTTTGATTTTTCTAAGAATATTCGCAGTTGCACATTTGGGTAGTGTAAACTGGTCCCAACTGGAGAAACGGTATCATCGACAGTCAGTGAACACACAGGAGGCAGAATTATTGCCAGAATGCAGGAAATGGTGGGGAAAGTGAAAAAGGCCAACAGAGAAGGAGAAAAGTGAATGGAGTCCAAAGAAAATGCACTGGTATAAAACAATAGCTAAATGAGTTATGGCAACAACAAGAGAGCTTGTACAATGTCAGTTGCACCTCTCCTCCTGCTCCCTCTGTGATGCAACTTCTTCTTCTCCTCCTCCAGCTGCTGCTTCCTTCTCCTCTGGGGCAGTCATTAAATTGATCCCCAGTGATTAGTCAACATAAAATCTGCTAAAGCTAGTGGGTTACTGTATACTCCCAGTCCTTTCATCATCTGTGTGGATTGTGAGGCTTGTGATAGTCATGTAGTAAATCACCAGCTTTATTTATTTATTTTTTTTACTGAATATTCTTCATTGAAATTTTATTCAAGGCGTAAAAAATTGCTGCATTAATTTTTCTTGGTGACTGGCCAAACACATTGACCAGTAGTCTCTTAGGTGTTCAGTTGGCTTAAGATCTGTTGGGATCATAACATTAATTCCACAATTGCTTTCAAAGTAAACAAGCCATCTTGTAGCCTCTCCTGTCCTGTAATTTCATTAGGTTTTCTCAGACATTCTAATAAGTTCATGTAGATTCTGGAGCTAAAATGTGAAGCCAATATGCAAACCTGCCTTAAACCTGTAATCTATCCAGCAAGGGGCAGAGGAGACGTCACTGTGGTTCTGTAAATCAGTGTTTATCTTACAGTCCATAGTTTCTGCATTTTAAGTGTTATTCTCCAAAGAAATCATCTTCCTTAAGAGGGTGGCATTGTGGAAAAGAAACCACCCAGCATATGCTCTAATAAAAAGAGTCCTGTTCTGTTGTAACTCTCCTAGGGGACAAAGAGTTTTTCTCAAAGATTTTTCTGTGCACAGCTTCAACCTTTGCATAAACTACTTTCTCTCATTGTAACTCATCTTAATGTATCTCCAGGATATGAAGCCCCTATCCTGCATACCTCTACTGGGCTGCGACGTGCAGGATTCCCCTGTGGAGCCCCATGGTCAACCTCGTTTCTGTTTAAACCAGTCCAGAACAACCCACACTTTCTGCTGCGATGACTCGGACCTTAAAATGAGCTGGCTGGCCGTTCTGAAAGTTGCTGTGATAGGCAAGATGCCACCAGGCGCACACTGTGGCAACAGCATCAGTGATGGTTCAAGATGCGAAATAAATGGTAATATGGGTAATGACAATAATGGTGAGGAGTGAATGAATCGTAAACGTAGAAAGGCACTCCTGAAAGTTAGATTTTTGGCCATCTGTGGAAAGTATTTGCATCACATAAAGACATTAAACTTTGTAGTTGATTAAAAATGAATGAAATTCAGGAATGTAAATGTTGTTGAGCCATAATACTCACATTGAGAAGTTTATTTATGAAATGGTTTAAAGTAAAATAAAGTGAAGGTGTTTTTACATGAGTCGGCCAACCCTTCAATAACAAAGCTTCAGCTCTGTAAAGGCTGTCTAAGGTGCCGTGCGCTGTGTTGTGAAAATATGCCATGTTGTGCTCCTAAAGTGGACAGTCGAACCATGAGGGTTTCAGTTATATAGAGGCTCAGTGGGATCATAGTTGCTTTATAAAACACATTCATCTGATCCCTGTTCACCAAAGATAGCAGTTGAATATTTACACTCAAAAAACAGTGGACAGCTAAATGAACCATATCTAAACATAGAAAAATGGAAGCAGTGTAAACACAATAACAAAACAATAACCTTTTAGGGTTTTGAATTAGTTCTTCTTTGTAAGCCCATGGAGTAACCAAAGCACTAGCATATCTTATATCTTTTTTTTTTTCAGTGCATTTGCTGTATTTTCAAGTAGGAAATGCACATGGTTTTACTATCGGAAAATTTCCAGAAAAATTGATCTTGCTGTTGCACATAAATTGCTGAACTACCTAATCTATGAAGGAATGCAGGCAAATCAAAAGCATCCCTTAAAGTTAAAACTGCTTGAATCAGTATTTAAATAAAATATTCTAATTACTTCATGCAAGAGCTCAATCTTATTCTAAAACTCAAATCATTTATTATTCTTTGTAGCTCCTTGGAGGTTTAATTGGCTAGTTCTGGTTTTAATTAACATTTTATTTAGGTTTATTAACCTTACATACCCTAATCCTCATCAACTATATTGAAACAGGTGGTTTTTCAGCAAAGTGTAAGGTTAAACAGACTGTATACTAACACAAATAGAGCACGTAGTTGGCAGGTTTAAAACCTAGCTATTTTTCTCAGGAGATAGTGGAAATCAAGGTAGGGGGAAATAAAACCAAAACATGTTTAATTTCATGCATGCTGTATGTATTAGGCTTTTGATAAACAAGCCAGTGATGTAGTATTAACATATGGTAGCTGTCATCTGCCCTTAAGGCCAAAATGTGATTAATGCAGCTTTCAGGTTCTCATTTTCTTTACATCACTTATGCACTACCACACGTATCAACAGCAATATGCAACACAAAATGTCAAAAAGTGCAACTACTGCTTTGCTGTTAACTGAGCTGAATGTATAGTGTGTGCTTCAATATGTGCAGCGCTTCGAAATTACATAATTGTGTCTGAACAACTTCTGATGACGATCTATTCTGCTGATCGCAACTGTGTGAAGTACTTAAGTTGTCTCCCTTTGAAAGTCATTGCCGTGACACGGTAAATAAAGGCTGAAAGGCGCACATTGTGTAACAACTAATCGTTCTGAAGAGCAGGCTCAGTTGACAGCCATGGTGTAAACAAACCATTTTAAATAACCTAAGCAGCTGCCCCCTAAAATGTTCAGCATCAGTAAAAACCTGATTTGGTCTTAGCTCAAGCCAAAAAGGATTAGTGTTAAAACTGAACTGGTCATTTATCGCTTATAGACATGGCTTTTAAACACCAGTGAAAGGAAAGAGGCTTAAAAAATTGTTTTTTAAAATCCAATACTGATACGAGGAAAGCAACGTTGGCGAGGGGAACACCCTGTATCATACATGTGATCACGCACTACATAAAGGGGGAAACACAATCAGGATTACTCACAAAAAAGCTACTTATGTACATTTTCATACGTTGATCCTCAGTAGTTTTTTTTCAGTGAAAACCTTCAAGTCTTGAAGTCCGTGTACAGGTAAGGCTGTTTCAGTATTTAACTTGCACTGAACCACTAAGGGTTGAAACAGGCCAGCTGTATCTTTCAGTCGTGTAGTGAAAGAGTAGAACCATGTTGAACAAAATAAGCACAAAAAGATGCACAGCAAAGTAGGTTTGAATTGTCCAAGAAGCCAGTAGTGCAGCACTCAAATCTCAACTGTGCCTGTTGTCTCAACTACAGCACAGCTGTTCGGACACCAGTAGGGTATCATAGCCATAGATCTCCAGCAGGTGGAGCAGGAAGAGCCTGTCTCCATGGGGATCTAAACCCATGGCCCTCACGCTCTCCTGGGTGAGCATGGGATCAAGGCTCCCTGCCACCTCACTGAGGGTTTGGAAAATCCTATTGTTCTGCTCCAGGAAAAACCTGGAATGTAGAAGGAAGGTGACTGAGATTTGGTTCCATCATTCTTTACTCAAAAACCCACAATATTACGGGAAATATCTACAAAATATTTTTTCTGTTTTTTTTCTCCCTGTGTCAAATTAATTAACTGCAGTTAAAGTGCAAGGCGAACGGTCAGGAGACTGTCTGACTCATTACTTCTCTGATTAAATCCTAAATTTCCGACCTGCCACCATACTGACTGTACATCCCAAGATCCTCATGCAAAGATGAGCATGTGTCTTGGGCATGCTATGGCTAGCCAGTTAGTTATCACTCCACTGAGTGGATTCAGGTACTTACAGGATAAAGAGATCCTCTTCACTAGACACACAGTCTCCATTTTCCTCCTGGGAGTACAGCAGCATCTGCCTACACAAGACAACACGTTAACTTCTTGCTCTTACTTTGAAAGCCAACAGGAAGAGACTGCCCTATTAAGAATTTAATGTGTACTTCAACTGTAAGCAAACATTCAAGTTTACCATTCTATACAATAAGACAAATTGCTGATCTGTTAACATGCTTAAGCTGGCAGGTATGGTGATTAGGTCGCAATTTTAGTAGAATGTTTATGAACATATAGTAGTTCACAACTATTTGTCCATATGACAGACATACAGTACTTGGCATGACACTGCTAGGTAATTATCACAACTTTAATTACTTTAGAAAATAAAAGTTACTAAATCAGTAATAAAATCCAAAAGAGAATAAGTAGTGACCAAAAAAATAACAGGAAAAGTTTCTCACTTGTACAACTTATATAAAAAATGCTTAGTTTGCAATGCATAAAAGGATAAGGCTGGTTTATTGTCAGTCTAATAAAAACACACCAACAATTTGTTAGTCCTTTAAACTTTTTACCATTTCTTAGGTTGTGACAGTCAGCATTAAGACAAATAAAAATATAAAAGAGAGGGGTGCACTCAGGCATATATTTTAATGACTTTACTGAATGTCTGTCTGTTCTATGTAAAAACTGAGTTTTAAAGTATTGTATGGCTGCCCATAAAGAGGGGAAAAAGGGTAAACTTTTCTGGGGCCAAGCTAGCAATCACGTTCATCGCATGATAGTGCATTTAAAAAAATGTTAAAACAACTCTTAAAACAGACTGAATATAGAGTACATTAAAGTTGAACTTTTTTAAAGTAAATTCTGGAAAAAAAACATTTTGATAGTGTAATTTTTGGAGATGCACTAGAGAGTAATGATTTTGATCGATGAACCAAATTTTATTCTGAACCAAAATACTCCACTGAAACACACAAAAAAATATGTATCTATTGTTGCTTAAAACATGGCCTGTTTCATAAATAATTTAAGCGAGAGCACCCTCACATTTGACAGAATAAAAATAGATTTATGGATTACGATTTTTGTCAGGTGGAAAAAAAAAAAAAAGTAAAGATGGCAACTTTTAATACCTCCACCAAGGAGGTTACAATTTCACCAGCTTTAGTTTAACAGGATAACTCAAAAAAAGGTACAGCCTTGTTTGGATGAAATTTTGGAAGCACTTGAAAAGGGCCATAGGAATGATTCATTTGATTTTGATGATGATTTGGATTTAAAGTAGAGGAGATTATCAGACTTGGCAGTGGTCTGCACTCTCTTGAGTGTTTTCTAGCTACCCTATAGTTAGCATTGAACAGCTCTAGTAACATGACGGTGACCCTTGCATTTATATGTAGCTGTTTGGACATAAGCATCTATGATAATGCACTAAATGTCAGCGCGCAGTGGCGGCCTTTATAGATTCCAACTAAAGTTTTAAATTTTTTAAACGGGCTAAAGAAACTGCATTTATTGGGGGCTACTTCCAGCTATGACTTTCCTCAAGAGAAACTACAGTGCCTATGTTGTCAGGTGTAAGCAGTGCTGTTGTTGCAGCGATACCTACCTCTGTTCAGTGAGTTTACGATACTTCTCCCTGTCCGCGGTGCTCAAACGGAGCAGAGGCTTCAGGCCGTCTCTGCAGGTCTTTACATTCTGATTGTCTACATATACATCATACAGATCCTTTTTCTCCTCAAAGATCTTCTCAGTAGTACCTAAGAAAATAAAACATGCAGGTTTGAGACCCAAAGCTAAAAAGTGTTCGTGAGAGTCCTTTACAGTGGGGCCTTTAAGAAATGTTATACTTCAAGCACCAGCTTACACGCAACATAGGAAAGTTCGTTCTCCAGGGCGCTGATGTCGGCCACATTAACGTAGAAGAAGGGGCGGAACTCGGGCACAGCCACGCCGATCCCAGGAATGGAGATGTTCGCCAGGCAACAGCAGCAGTACACTTTGGGGGAGGAGAAGGTGGAGGGAGAAGTGATGCTGGTAGGCTGATTTTGTTGCCTTCAGGCAGAGCTACAGTAGCTCTACTTGTTTCCAGTCTTTGTGCTTAATCTAAGCTAACCAGCTTCATACTGAACGGACAGACAAGAATGCTACCAATCTTCTCCCCTGACTCTAGGCAAGCAACTTAGTATGTCGTATATATGTCCCAAAATGTCCCTGCTATTTCTGTAAACTTCCATTCCAAACCCTTATAAATAAATGCATGTGTTTCTCACCTCTATAGCAGACCACGCCCACAGGTGGAGGGGAGAAGATGAGGATACGCCTGCGGAGAAGCGCCAGTTTCCACAGCACCATGATCTGCTCCCCAAAGAAGCGGATGAACTGGGACATACAGCCTGCGGGGTGGGTGATCTGGTCCAGAGGTATTTATACGCAGAGCCACACAGGTTAATAAAACAATGTAACAAATAAAAACACTCGAATGCGGAAATGTCTATTTCTACCTTCATCTCAGGGTGCATGCTGTGATTGATTGCAGCACCCCTTGCATTGGCTGGACATGCTGTAACAACACCATCACCACTTGGGAGCAGCAATGCTCTCTTGTCCTCATAGAAAGCCTCAAGAGGAGAGTAGTGACCTGGGAACTGAAGCTGGAGCCTGGAGCAGAGGACACAAAATAGACCTTAAAATTGAAATATTTTTGCATTCATTCAAGCTGATCTTGGGGAAACTCAAGTTTGTGAAAGGGTGCAAATAATCTACACTCACAATATAGCTTCAGTTTAAACTGCAGAACAACGACCCAAACAAAACTACTCGAACAAAAGTAAATAATAGTATAAATTGGTCCCGATTTTTCCTCAAAATAACGACTTATGTTCAAAGATTTTTAAATGGAGAGAGGAATAATGAGTAAGGAGCACAACTGCTGTGTGAATGGTGGCAAGGAAAGGCTGGAGCGAACGAACTGTGAGAGAAGGACCAGGAAGGAAGGCTGAGGACAGAACAGAGAGAACTGTGTGCTTCAGCAAGTGTGACAAATAACTGTAGCATGCAGGCCTGTGCACAGCAGCAAAACTATTAATGGTGTCAAGAAAAAATGGGGTTTGAGGAAGAGAAGCAGATGTCATGCAAAGTATGAAAGTAGTTTATTTGAGATGAGAATAAAGAATGAAAGAAATAGGCTAAGATGACAAGAAAGGATAAAAGGGAAGGAAGCTCAAGTATCAGGATCTGTATCCAGGCATTTTTATTTATTAAAATTCAAAACACTGCCATGAGGGTCAAGGAATTTAAATATCACACTTATTTTGGGGGGGATTTTTTTCCAGGGTGATTTACATATTGGAGAGACTGTTCAGCCTTGGTGGAGGTTTATGATCAATAATTGCTTTACTATTGTATTTTATTAGTTTGGTCTAAGTTATTTCAAAAATGGCCTCTGGAGAAAACATGTTGCGAAAAAATATTAAATATTTTATATTTATTTCACTATTATTATTATTATTAAAAGTCAATTAATTATGCAACAAAGTTGCGTGAAAAATGTCATTGTTACAACTGTCTAATGTGCCTTTAAACCTTCTGAAAAGTGAGGTTTTCACCTTATTTCATGATCTTTCAGGTTTATGCATTTTTTCCAACCTTAAAGCCTTTGGCCTTTAAAGCCTAAATTGCCTGTGAAAAAAGGAACTTGGACAATCTGCTCTCTCCAAACTTCACATGATAAAAACAAAAGCTGCAGAACAGTTATTAATAGACTTTGTAGTGAGGTCATCTTCGGATTTTGGCATGTTGGACAAGCAAAATAAACTTAGTCATCAGCTAGTGCTGCTGGTAATCATTCTTCACAATTGAACTTTCGTTTCACTAAAAGTTATTGAGAGATGGATTACTAATGAAAGTGATTATTTTGTAATTCAGTCTGTTTGCAGGACCATTTCCTGGCATGTGCATGAACACACGACTCTGCTGGAAAAAGCAACTTCTCTTACCTGACCTGGTGCTCCAGGAAGCTCATGTAGCGATAGAGCAGGGTGTAGGAAGGAGACAAGATCCCTACTGACTTCATCCTCGCCCCTCTCTCCACCGTGCTTTCCACTGACATGTTTGCAAAGCAGGCAAGGCCAAAGTATGAGCCCTTACGGAAGTAGCTGTGTAGACAGAGGGATGGAGAACAAATGCAATGAGTCACGAAAAGCTAAAGTTCTGCCAGATGGCTGGGCTTTTATTTTCCAGTATGCTGGGCAGTTTGCTTGTGTGTGCTTGTGTCTCGTTAGAAGTTACACAACTTCTTCTGTTATGCATATTTGGCCTGTGTATTAGCAAGAATCAAATACAATTTGTATCGTAATACATGGGTTAAGATTCAGTATGTTGCAATATATTTTGATAAGCATAAACATGGTGACATATTGTAGTTTTTTAATCTAAACTTTCGAAAAGTGATACACTACTTCTTGCAAAAAAAATGCAATTAGAACAGTGGGATGTTCATTTGTACTTAGCCCTCTTACGTCAATCAACTCTAAAACGAAGATGGATGCCATAAGAGCTGCCCTGAACAAAACATGTTGATTGCCCCCTGGTGGCTGGCTGCAATTCAAGCCATTAGCTCCTCCCCCTTGATACTGGCAAATTGGATGTGGGCAAAATTAAAAACTAAGTGCATATCAAAAAATATTTTTCTGAAGATTGTTTTCACTAGTTCAGATATTTTCTTATGACGCTGATGTATACTGAAGTGTTTGTACTTCTGATCAGTTTTGTTTTATAGTTTTAATTGATGTGGTTTTATGGCCATTTATATATATATATATAGACGTCAACAGCAACATTTAACTTCATAGTGCTACTTTTCTACATTTTGAGAATTGGAACAATATCACAGTAATCAAGTTTATCAATATTTTCTTACATTTGCATGCTTGATGATCAGTATGCATAAGGGGCAAACATCCTTTATGCACAAACTTGCACTCACATGAAGTCTGTGGTGACTCGGTGGGAGCCACTGGCAATGGCTTTGAACTCCACTCCCTCCAAGTCCATGTCTTTGGGCAGACACCACTCCAGCATATTTCCTATTATACCGCATCACGGAAAGACAATATTAAAACACACAGGCATGCAGACAAACGCTGAAAAAAGACCAGACAGTAAACATCATTTCACGCCCTGTGCATGAAACGGCAGTTACACAGCCATTACTCAGCCGGACTGGATTCCTTGGAATTCATTATGCGTTGGTCGGCACTGTTGCTCGAGCAGCTGCTGAGCAAATACGACCTGATAGGAGCAGGGAGGCAGAAGAGGTGGCTCTACGGACATTGTTCCTACAGACATTTGAGACGGTGGGTCATTAGATTGAGCCTGCAGGTCTCATTCATCCACTGAGATATTTGCCTGTGGCCAAACACCAAAGATGCTTTATGGTCACTCTGACAGCTGGTGGTGACAAGAAGTGTTGGGGAATAAAGTAGGTATTTCCCCTACAGACAGACCAGTATTAAAAGAGCACAAAAGCCGAAAATAGTGGAGACATAGTATCTTTTTTAGATACAATTGCAATGTATCCTGTGGCTCTTGATTGATTAAATTATCAGCGAATTTATAATTGAATAAAGATTTATCATCTTATACATGGATATAATACTCAAATGAATCCTGGTCTTACGTTCTCTAATGGAAAAGGAAA
>KV751390.1:46318-56701 GCA_001698575.1 Mola mola
GTTCTGCACCACTGCTGGCAGAGGGAACTTCAACAGCCACGTGAAGGCCACCAGAGCCTCTGTGATCACCTGCGAGGGAGGAGAGAGACAGCAGAAGTGGTGGCAGTTGGGAGCAGAGGGTCTAATCTCTGTTTTATGTGTTTAATATATCAGGAACTGGGTCAGATTAACTAAAGGGACCCACATAAATGCACATACCTTCACATGCATGGAGTTGAGACAGTCAAGCAGCAGCAGTATGAAAGGATCAAGCATCTCAAGGGCTGAGGCATCAGATGACGTCACTCTAGATTTCTTCAGGCTCAAGTGGAGAAGCTGAAGTAGATAGGTGAGTTTTTTATATTGCTTGAAAATCAATCGTAAGAAAACATAAAATTAAATTCTGTTTTGGGGGGGAATGTTTGCATGTGCACCTTGAGGCCAGCGTCCACCAGGATATGCATGTTGGTTTGGCTGCTGACTGCAGCTTTCTGACCCCCTCTCTTAGGAGTTGGAGGCAGGAGCAGGCAGCTGGGTGGTGGCAGCCTGGAGTCTGGGGGAGGCTTAGCAGTGGCTTTCCCTCTACAAACACACACACACATACACACAGACAGGCTCATACAAAAATGATCATAATAATATAAACATTATTGCGTTTCCTGTACATAAATGTGAGTTTTCTAGAATACCGGTCTCTCTTGGTGATCAGTGGCAGACTCTCGCTGACAAGGCCATGGCACAGCAGTAGGAGATCCTGGGCGGTCATGCCCCCATTGACAAGCAGACCCAAGACCAGTCGACGCAGCACAGCAGTCACCCGATTACACACCTTCAGGCTGGAAGAGGACTCTAGGACCTTTGTTGGGGAAATTAAATGTAGTTGTTTTTACGAGAGTTTATACTGTATTCAGTATTTTACATGGATTATTTACATTACAGACAGTGACTAGCTTACTTTTATTTTAAAAGTTAGTTGGCTAAAAAAAAAAAAAAAAAAGATTGGTGTTAAACCACCAGTACTATGTAATTTTTTATTAAGCCACTCCTCCCAGTCACATTAACGCACACATTCCCAGAGACACTGGCTGAGGAGGCGGAGTTACAGTCATTTTCAATTCTGCCCTATTAATAAACCCTAATCCCAAACAAAATTTTAGTTCATTTGAAAATCTCATTCTTAGCATTTCCGACCATGAAAACTGCAACCAAGTATGTTTGCTACAGTGTATCGAGCACCTGGACCCTACACTGAATTTTTATCTGAATTTTCAGAGTTTCTCTCAGCTCTGGTCCTTAAAACAGATAAAGTTAATATTGTAGGTGACTTTAATATCCATGTAAACACTGAAAATGACAACCTTCATACTGCATTTCTGTCACTGTTAGATTCATTAGGCAACTGTCAGTGTGTACAAGAATCAACTCACACTTTTAATCACACCCTTGATCTTGTTCTGATATATGGCATTGAAATTGAGCATTTAAAAGTCTCTGTGCAAAATCTGCCTTTTATCAGATCATTATATTCTAACATTTGGATTTCCGCTCATCATCTATAAACCAAGAGTCACTAGTTATTATAGCAGATGCATATCTGAGGACACTGTTGATTTTAAAGAAATTATTCCCTCTGCAATAATTTCAGTGCCATATCCCAAAATAACAGAGGAGCCATATCTTAATTTTAGCCCCTCCCAGCTTGATCACTTTGCTGATTTCACTGCCGGCTCTCTACATGCTTCACTCGATTCTATTGCCCCAGTTAAAAAGAAAACAAAACCAGTCAAGAGACTAGCTCAATGGTATAATCTTAGTACTCGTAAATTAAAACAGAAAACTCATAAACTTGAAAAGAAATGGTGTTCCACTAAACTGGAAGAGTCACGCCTGGCCTGGCAGGATAGCCTTAAAGTATACAGGAAGGCCCTTCGCCGAGCAAGAAAAGACTACTATTCAGCGTTGATAGAAGAAAACAAGAATAAGCCCAGGATCCTTTTCAGCACTGTAGCCAGGCTGACTGAGAGCCATCATTCTATTGAACCATGCATCCCTAGAAACCTCATCTGTAATGATTTTATGAACTTCTTCAACAATAAAATTATACTCATCAGAGAAAATATCCTACACCTCACAGATTCCAGTTCAGCAATGGGAACTATAGAGGCCCTTACTAGTCCGGATATGTGTTTGGAAAGCTTCCATCCAATTGACCTTTATGAATTAACAACAACATTATCTTAATCTAAATCGTCAACCTATATATTAGAGCCCATACCTACTAGGCTGCTCAAAGACATTATACATTTAGTTAGCACTCCGCTAATGAATATAATCAATCTATCCCCTGTAACAGGTTATGTGCCCCAGTCTTTTAAAGTAGCTGTAATTAAACTGCTCCAAAACAAACCTACCCTGGACCCAGAAGTTCTAGCCAACTATAGACCAATATCCAACTTCGCCTTTCTTTCAAAGATTCTAGAGAATGCAGTAGCTAAACAACTATGTGGCTTTCTTCAGTATAATAGTCTATTTGACTTCCACTCAGGTTTTAGAAAGCATCACAGCACAGAAAAAGCACTGGTAAAAGTCACAAATGACCTCTTCACTGCACCTGATGAAGGACCTATCTCTGTACTAGTCTCATTAGATCTTAGTGCGGCTTTTGACACTACTGACCATCACATCCTACTACAGAGGATGGAACAGCAAACTGGCATTAAAGGATCTGTTTTAAGATGGTTTAAGTCTTGCTTATCTTATAGGTATAATTTTTGTTCATGTTAATGATGAATCATCCAGATATGATAAGGTTAGTCACGGAGTCCCACAAGGTTCGGTGCTTGGACCATTACTATTTACTCTATATATGCTTCCTTTAGGTAAAATTATTAGAAAGCACTCCATACATTTTCATTGTTATGCAGATGACACACAACTATACTTATCAATGAAGCCAGATGAAACCCATCAGTTAGCTAATCTACAGACATGTTTTAAGGACATTAAAAACTGGATGTCTCATAACTTTTTAATGTTAAACTCTGACAAAACTGAAGTCATTGTGCTGGGTCCTAAACACATTAGCGACTCATTATCCAACAAAATATTTAATCAGGGTTATTGGTGATCCCAAGAACCTCCAAAAGTAGAATGGGAGGCAGACACAGTCTATGATTTTAAGAAGGCTTAAAACCTTCCTTTTTGATAAAGCTTATATTTAGGGCTGGCTTATCTAGCCCTTAGTTATGCTGCTATAGGCTTAGGTGGCTGGGGGGACACTCCATGATGCACTGAGCTCTCTTCTCTGCCCCCTCTGACTCTGACTCCATCTCTACTCCTCTAAATGTCCATATCCTTACACTAACATGTTCTATCATTCTGCAGGTCTTTCTATGTCGTGGTGGGAGCTGCTGCTGTGGTCCTGCCTGACGGCTACTACTCAAATTAGGAAAGGGGGTCGTGTAACTTGGTTCCTAGGCTGGTTTGCCCAGCCTAGCCAATGGACTCATATGAACTCATATGAACTCAAACATTCTTAGTAAACTGTTATTGTCATGTTGCTGTGTTCTGTACAAGTGACATCTATTGCACGTCTGTCCATCCTAGGAAGAAGGATCCCTCCTTTGGGGTTCTTCCTGAGGTTTATTATCTTCCCTGTTTAGGGTTTGATAAGTTTTTCCTCATCCGGTTTGAGGGTCTAAGCGCAGAGGGTTGTCACATCTGTACAGTTTGTCAAAGCCCAGTGGGATAATATGTAAATTGTGATTTTGGGCTATACAAATAAAATTTGATTCGATTTGATATTGTCAGTTAAGATAGCTCCTTACACAGTCTTCACACACAAATGCTCCATAGATATTACCATCTTAAATATTCAACTATAAAAAAGCTGCTCGTTTACCTGAGTTTACATACATATTGAGTTATATACATCAAGTCCAATCGTTGCTCACCTCCTTCAGTGGCAGGATGATCTTGGTGATGCTCTCTTTGCTGCAGAACTGGGCAAGCAGCTCATAGGAGTCCATGCTCTTGCTGTGTCGAGCCTCCATCAGCTTGGAAACGATCCCCTTCACCTCCTTTTCCTCAGCCAAGGCCCCGAAAAGCTCGTTGTTGAAAATCTGACAGATGTTGAACAAGAATATTTAAACTGATTGTTATATGACATAGTGGAGTCCATGTGGATATCTGTGGGGAGATATTCTTACATCAATGAGCATGTTCATACATAACAGCAAGTTGTAAACTGTGAATGTCAACACATGAACCTGGATAGAGGGGTACACAAACAGAGAAAGTCTATGCTGACACAGCTCTTCACAACAAGGATTGGACCTACAGTTAGGTCCATAAGAAAGCTGTGGTCTATTCCCTCACTACTTCATGACAAATTAAGCAGGAAAAAGTTCTGTAGTTTATTCTAAATGTTAAACCTGCATTTGGTAGGTGTTCAGTGGAACTGTAAATATGAGGTCTGAAGGGGTGTTGATGCAAGAGAAAAAGGCCATCATTAGGCTTAAAAAACTAAAAGAAGTTACATCTGCGCTGCAGCCAATATTTGGGTGTTATTCTCTGTGTCATACCTGATAGCCCTTGACCAGGACTGACTGCATCTCTTTGAGCAGGTACTGCAGGTACCTGCACCCTAAAGTCTCCGTGATCTTTACCAGAGTTCCCCTCGCCATGTCACGGATTTCCTGGAAACGGTTTCTCAACAGCACGCACACCTTAATCAGGATACTAGATGACACAGATAAATAATAACTCTCTTCAAAACTGAGTACATTGGGGAAGAAATACTTTGAATTGTTTCGATAGACTTCCTTCTCTACAACAAATATTGTAAAATTAGGTGGAATTTTGTCCACCAGCCAGTGTGCATGGACATAAACACACACCCAGGCAGGTTGGCCTCCATAATGTGTGGTGGCAGAGTCTGCATCAGCTTAACCATGGCAAAGGCTATTGGTATCCTCACCACCTCCTCATCCTTCACGTCCTTCGACTTCACCGCCTTGTGCTCGTCGTCACGCTTTACCTAAGTGTCAACCACAAACTTCTGCTGTTATAAAGCTGAACGCTTTGTGAGGAAAGTATTACTCTATGTGTCTGCATGTGTCGTACCTTCGCAGTGAGACATTTGTGTAGGCGAGGCAGCACGGTGTTATTAACAGTCTCATGGATGGCACTGACCAGAGACTCCAGCTCTTCTTTGCTCTGTGGGAGCCAGCTGGACACGGCAGTAGGTTTAGGAGCAGTGGTGGCTGCTTCCTCTGAGGTCTTTTTTTTTACATTGTTGGTCTCAGTTTCCATTGGAACGTCAGATGGAGCAGCATTACCATCCACCTCCATTTCTTCCTCATCATCACTTGCATCCAACTCATCAGCTCCAAGTTGCTCCTCCTTTTCTATGTCGACTGTGACGCTACCAGCTTGAAAAAGTATGTCCGATTTAGGATGTTTTGTATACCAATTTTAAATTAAACAAGTTATGTGTTATTTATCCCTCTGTATTTACTTAGAGGGAATCCAAAACTTCAAGACCAAACAAGTACAGAACAGGGCTGAAAGATATACACACTATATGTATCGTCTGAGATTTTGCTTAACACTATATTAATGATATGGCACAAGTGTTGTCTTCTCCTGTTTTGCAAGGATGCATTACAGTAAAATAATCTCATTTTATGAATTGAGTGTTTTACCTGTTCTAATATTTGCCTTCAATAACTTCAGTAATTAAATCAACATTAAAGACAATTAATAGTGTTTGATCAATAAAGGTATACAGTAAAAAATATTGTTATATTAGATTTTGCTGCACAGTCTTAGCATTTATAAAAAGCTTTTTAGGAAAAATATTATGACATACATCATGTAACGGGATGTGACCAAAGAAAAAATGGTGATATTGTTTTGAGAATATACTGTACTGCCCAACCCTGCTACAGAATAGAAATCATGACTGGTCACTCACTCTCTCTGGTCTTAGCAGCCTCCATTTCTCTGCTGAGAGTCTGATGGTCAAAATGGAAAGCTTCCAGGACTGTGACCAGCAAACTTGAATGGGAAGAAAAGGAAAGGAGTGAGCCTCCTAGTTTAGAAAACAGCCCCATGATACTGCACATGGGAGTTAAAAGACGTGTATTAAAATAAAATGATTTTAAAAAGCAACAAATTGATTAAAAACAAAAATGTAAGCAGACAGCCCCACCTGACTGCCAGTTTCTGCTCAGCCTGTGCGGTCTGCAGGATGTGGATGAAGTGTTTCATGTAGTAGAGGTACTTGGACCAGGTCAGCCTGCGGCACACTGCACCCACCATCTCCACTGATGCTGATATCATGTTCTCATGCTGCAGCATGTGAAAAGAAAAGTGGTCAAACGCACAAACAGATAAATTAATCCTGTATTTAAAGTCATTTTTGTAAATGAAATTTTTTTTAAATGATTTTTGCAATTTTGTGAGCACCTTGAGCATCTTTTCATCTAACAGGGCAGTCATGGCATATGGCATGATGTAGTTCTGGAGGGAATGGGGTGACATCACCACATGGCCGTCAGTTAGCTGCTTGGCCAACTTCCTCAGGGCACGACCTCGACGGTGGATCTGAACAGAATGGAAACATATGTGTAACAGTCAGGTAAAAAAGGGACAAAAGAGACAGAAGTGAGTTCTAATGCTTTCCTCTCTTACCTGGATGTGCTTCATGTGCTCAAAGAAGTCCGACTCGGGGTCATTGTAGTTTGTGAGCTGGACCAGGTCTCTAAACTCTTTTTTGTTAGGAAAAGTTTTCACCAGGCAGGCCAGCACAGTGGTGTAATCATGTTGCACACTCTAGTAGAGAATACATGGAGACACTTACTTCTTGCTGAGCGAGTTTACAGCATTAGTTTGGACACCGACAGAATGTTTAGAAATGGAAGGAGAGGTCTGTGTCGCTACCTCGGTCTTGCTCCGAAGCCCCTTGAACACAGCGTCCAGGATGGTGTGCTGTATGATATCCTTGTAGAGCTGTTCTCCAGCCTCCACAACTGCCAGCTGAGTGATCACTGCAGACAGACACAAGGTGGCGTTGTCTGCCAGAGACATGTCACCAATCTGCAACGAATAAACAGGGGGGTTACCATAAGGCATTTTAAGATGAAGATATTAGGTTAGAGAGCATATCTGTATCATACCTCATATGTGTGGAAGCAGTTGTGGATGAGGGTGCCAATGTAGTCCAGATCCAGCGTGGTCATGTCTTTGACTCGCCGGGTGGCTTCTTGGAAAGCAGTCAGACGTACATCAAAGTAGATCTCATCTAAGTGTCTGCTGTCAAACGCATTCAGCTGGAGACGGTGATCAGGACACAAGGAAAGTTGATATTGTTGATTTCTCTGTATATTGATATTTTATCTGCAGTTCTCATTAATGTAAAGTTAAAATCTTTACAAATAATTATCCCTGAAATATTAGTTATAACATCCATACCAGAATAAAAATGAAGGAAAACACACAGGAATTTCGTATTTTCTTCTAAATTCCCCACACAACTCAAATCTTTTTACTGTATTTCCAGGTTATATTTGGATTTTAGACTGGATTATGATCTCTGGTTCATAATAGGGAGGGGCTCTTTCAGGTAATGTATGAATAAATTAAACAATGTTTAATATGAAAGTAGTAATTGATCTTACCTTAGCTGCTAAATCGGTGATGTACATTAGTGAGGGCTCCAGGTCTGACAGAGTCTGAAAGAAGAGCAGCACAGACACATTAAGAGGGAAATAGATTTATTAAAAAATGCAATAGAAGTTAATTTGTTAAGTTGTATCTTTATCAAGGACAAGAAGCAAAATTTTAAAATGTCAAGTCAAATTTGGGCTTTGTATTGACAGACTGGGTCTATATCTGCAACAATTCAATCATCTCCTATTCCTGTCCTTTTCATAACATAGTATGTTATGAAATATTTCTGATCATCAGTTGAAAATCACATTGAAATAGCGACATGTCATGAGGGTGTCACCACCAAAGTATCTATAAAGCTCTTATTCTGTTTAGTTATCTGCTGTACCTGGAAGACATTAGTTAGGGCCTGCCTGGGCAGTTTGTTGTGCATGACCGAGAAGAGTTTGTTGAGTGGCCGCAAGAAGGAAGACGGCTGCACACACTGCCGCAGCAGGTTCTGCACTGTGGCCAGGATGTCGATTTCTGTCTCCTGAAATAAAAAATACACAAGAAAGTCATTCATGGGCAGTATAAAAAGTAAAACAACTACAAACATCCTCTATCTCGGTCCAAACAACTTTTTTTTTTTTTGTCTGTGTAGAGCTTCCCAGGTAGTCTTGTTTCGAAATCCTTGACCCTGGCTCTGCCCTGTTTACAAATTATTCATTCATGGTTCAGACAGTTGGCAAAGCAACCTTGTAGGCAACAAAGCTCTTAATGTTCTGTCACTGGTTAATAAATCTTATTAGGTTAATGGATCAAAGCAGATTTTTTTACAAAGCAGACAGGTGTTAGTCTTACTTGAGGATTGTTGGCTCTGTGGAGGTAGGGCAGCAGTAGGCTGATGAGCATCGAACTCTGCTCTTTATCACTGACAAACTGGCTGATCCTAACAGAAGTCAGATTCCAAAAATTCTTGATTAGACAAAGACACATGCTGCAGGAAAGACATATATACAGCTGAGCAGAAAAACAATAAACTTGATTGCTGTGTGTTCTCACTAACTTGGAGAGGATGTTGAGCTCTTTTGCCACCTGCGCCTTGAATTTCTTCTTCCTGAGTCTCTCTTTGTTACTTATGACTCTGCTGAGGTAGTGCAGAAGGGTGGATATGTGAGGCAGCAGCAGTCTGGAGCCCTGAGTTAATGAGTCTGGAGGACATAAAACAACATTTAACGCCAGTCAGCCTGACACTGCAGTAAGCGGACATACACTGTATGTATGAAGTGGAAGATTTTAATTTAATTTTTATTTCTATTAAAGGCTAACCTGCAGTGATAATAGCACCCTCTTCTGGCTGCGGGAACACACAACCATTGACGTTTAGCTCCGTCTCAGTCTCTGAGGCAACAAAGTCTCCAGTGGTTGCGAGAGACTCAGCTATGTCCATAACCATGGCAATGGTCACTGGGGAAGCGTTCTTTGCTGAGAGGAGGGCAAAGACGTTGAGGAGAACATCGCGCTCTGGCTGGTTTGGCTTCTGTTTGGCCAAGAGGGGAAAGTACCTGAGCCAGACAGAGAAAAAAAAAAACCCAAAAAAACAATCTTTAAATTTCATCATTTAATTGAAAAGCTGGATTTAAAACAAATTAAGCAGCAAGGAACAACCTGACCTGGCATTTTTGCACCACACATGGATGACTTTCAGCAGAGGGGTGGGGGAGTAAGGGCTCTCTGTGGGAAGACGGCACACCTGCAAGAAAAATATTTCAACTCCCATGTGAGCCATAATTGTATGTACTAAGAAAGCAAACATGATAGAACACCCACATCAACACAGAAAAAAATACATAAAAAACACATACCTGAGGCCAGACCACAGCCTGAAAGACTGCATCTAGCTCGTTCGTACTGAAACTGTATGAGTCAAAGCCATCAAAAAAGTCCTGGATCCTCAGGATACCAAGTCGCCTCAGGTTCTTCAGAGGACTGATGCACCCTGCACGCAGCTACAGACAAGAAGAATAACAAAAACTGGCAATTCAGGACACAGTTTCTTTTGCAGTTTTAATCTCTAAATGCAGGGGATTTTTTTTTACACCAGGCATTATAGTGTTGTGGCTGGTTTCAACAGTGCAATAATCACATTTGACGGTGGTTTTGTAGAAACGGGCCTATGTCTCTGACATGTAATCAAGTTACATCGAGTTTCAGTCTTTATCCGGTTGATTTTTTTAATCCTCACTTTTTAAAATCATTTTTAAGTAACACAAAAAGCTCATTGTTTTATTTCCTGAGGAACTGTCTCAGGAAATGGGTCCTGAGAAGTGATACTGAGAGAATGAAGCTGTCAAACATTAGATTGGTTAAAAGAGCTACACTAACACCGCTTGGAAAGGATAACACCTGATTTGATAAAAACTGGAAAACCACTCAACCGTGAAAGACTGATCTGATTTAAGCAACAACCTTTGTTTCCTCAGTTACACTTAAAGTAAGCAGTTCAGTGTACACACCACCTTAAGCTTTACTTGAATCCACTTTTCACTCCATTTTTAAAAGTCAGTCACAGTTATGTTGCCGTAGTAATTTATACAGTATAATACAGAATGCAGGATCTGGTTGTTGACGCTGATTACCTGGTCCCTGTTTTCCAGGATGGTGGACACTGAGGCAGTGACACACAGTAGGATCTGCAGCACCTTGGGCAGGTAGATGTAGATGAGGTGGCCGAGTTTGTGGATTACC
>KV751390.1:60099-77395 GCA_001698575.1 Mola mola
GTCAGTAGGGTTAAACTCATTCCTGCAAAAAACAAACGAAAAGACCATCAGAACTAGAAACTTGCACTCAGTTACAAAATATTAAAATAAAGAAGGTAAATAGTGACGTTTTTCCCTGACCTGATGAACCTGAGCAGCAGGGGGCTCAGTTCCCGGCTGCGGGGTTCGATTCTGTCAGGAAACTGGGCCATGGAGCGCCACAGTAGGCTGCGAAAGTTGGGGAAGTCTGTCCTTTCATTGGGGTCTGTGGCCAACTTAAGCTGCTCTAGGAACAGCACCCCCACATCTCCGCTTGTAATGACATCACAGCCCGGTTCTCCAGTCACACTGGATTCTTCATTGTCTTCATCATCTTCCTGCAATTCTTGTTCTGTAATGAGTAGAACACATTTAAATGATTTCATCAGCAGATCTATCAGCAATCAGTAGCACTAAAGCAGTAGGTCCCAGGATGTCAACCTTGACGCTGACCAAAGAATGTTTATGTTACTTATTACATATATCATGCACCACAATCCTGCAACATAGCAGGCTGCCCTTACCCGCCAGGCCTGCCACCATCTCCAGATGTTCATGGTAGACCCTCCAGAAGTCCTTGTTGTCCATCCCTTTGGCATGGCTCCTGTCAAGAAGAAGGAAACTCATTTACACAAAGCTCCTCATTTAACTCAGCAAGCTACAGGATGCTCAATAATATATTTTCATGTCACCACTTTTGAAATGGTAATATGGCTAAACACAGTATTCAAATCACAAGAAGATGCAATCATTAGATTTCAAGTTGTGGTACAAGAAACTGTTTGCTGGTTTAGCCACCCCCTATGGAGTTGTAAAAGCCCTATACCTGATCAATTATTTACATGTTGCTGTTGAGAACTTGACTTGCCTTGTTGACGAAGGTTTTGACACACTCACTGTTGAAACAAAAGCTCTTAGAACTGTAGCTCTCCAAAACAGATTAGGCCTTGACTATGCTTTAGCAGCATGTGGCGGCCTTTGTCATGTATTAGGTCAACAATGTTACACTTACATCCCTGACATCCCTGACAACATGACTGACATACATTCTCACCTTAACCAACTCTTCGACAAACTACACTCTGAACACTCCCCACCTTCGGAAGGTCTTGACCTTTGGTCCTGGCTGACCACCAACCCTCTTACGCAGAAACTTATATCTCTCCTCCTCCCAACGGTTGTAGTTCTTGCCCTATTGTGCCTTTTTATGTCATGCATAGTTCCCTGCCTGCGCTCTATGCTTTCCAAACTCGTTCCCCAAATGGTGAGCACGGAAATGGCTCACTACCAACCTCTGACCAATATGCCCGACCAGTATGATGACACTGCACCATCTGCCCCTCCAATGCCTTGTCCTTCTGACTCAGACAACTCGGACTGTGACAAAGACTCAGACTTAGTGTAATGTGGCCATACTTTACACCTGACCCACCTAGGTGATACCAACACTTGTACGTGTTCCATTTTTGTCTGTGTCCTGCCTTGTGTGCAGAACTGCAGTGGTGTACACACCATGGCATAGACACTCCTGGGTGCATCATCAACATTTTTTGTGGCAAATTGTTATTGTTTTCTTCTATCCTGACCTTTTGTGCCTGTACCAACCCTCCCTTTTACTACTTTGACCATGTTTCTAGACAATATGTACATTTTACTCCACCCTCTGACACACGTTCTAGACATCACCGTCACTAGTTCTCCTCTCTGTACGCTTGCATAATACCCCCGGAGTTCTCAACTCCTCAAAAACAGCTCCTGCACCTCTCTTCATTGTAACCCTCCATGATGTATTGTCTTAAACCTTGACTTGTGTGTCAATATGGAAATATTTATAATGGTCAAAAGGGGGGAATTGTGACGGAAATTTCTATTTCATACTAACCCTATGTATCCTCATGTAACCTTTTGTATTATGGTACCCTCAGCTGACATTCTGTACCCAAATCATGTATCCTTGTATAACCTCTCATGCTGTTGTGCCGACTGCTCCACCTTGTAGAATCACACGCTTGCATTAGATACTGTTATCGACATACCACACGTGAACTGAACGAGCTGACCTGGAGAAGGGTCAGCCTCACTTCTTGCATGCTGATTACACACAAGGGCGGCTATCTGCCCATAAATAAGTAGACTCACAAATCATGAATGTTCCATAACACACACAGACATACGCAGTTCCCTGCTTAGTCTGATGATGGCACACAGACATACACAGTTCCGCTTATCAACACACACAGAGAAACAGACAAAACAAGTCTCTACCGCCCATCCATACACACACTCCCTAAGGTCACATGCACTCTTACATGCACACACAGACACCCATTCACAGGTGTACATAAATACGTCCCAACCCCAGTGTTCAGTGGAACACTCTGCTCTCAGCTCTCTGACTGTAGACTTGTTCTCCCTTGCGCAAGGTACAATAAAGCAGTCCAGCTTGTAACCCACTGGTCCAGGTCTTCTGATTCTTTCATCTTCTCCAGATTGACTGCAGCTTAGCCAAGAACATAGAAAAGAGTGGCCATAACTTTTTTTGTGACCAAGCCTCCCGTCACAAAAATATGTGACAAAAAAAATATAATAATGGAGTTCTGCAGTGCTGGTATCAGACATCCTAGGGCTTTTCTGATGTAAAATAACATGACTGTTTGGTACTAACTCGTGTAATTCTAGTGTAAACAAAAGAGTGCCTCAGTGTTTTTTGGGATTTTTTTTTTACATTTGTACCCAGTGAATGTGTACATTTTGAAACCTGTACGTCTATGTCTCCTAGCGATGAGCATGAGTACTTGATTCCTTGAGTAATCCTCGTTTTAAATTAACTCAATTGGTAAACAACTGCACGCAGTTTTTTTTCCACGGTAGGTTGTTTTTTTTTTTCATATGTATAATCCAACTATCTTTGCAATTGAAAACAAGCTATTGGAAGCTTAACAAAAAAATATATTTTGATTCAAGTGATTGTAATTGGCTCTGTGGTCCAGTTTGACCATCTAAGAGCCACATGTGTCAACCACGACCACGTGTTATGTCACTTCAGCAACTTTCACTTTGTCCGCTACTGCGAGGTGCAGTGACATCTGGAAGCACTTTATAGAAACAGAAGTAAAAAGGGTAAATCGGGTCAGGTGTAAAACATGACTTATACAATGCACCAACATTTATTATTTACGCATAAAGAAACGTTTGGGAAAACAACCGAGGGTGTCAGCTGTTTTAATCGCTGCGAGAGGAAGCTGTGATCCTGGTCGTGGAGAGAAAATCAGCAAGCTAATAAAGATCAATCCTGTTATTACAAAGATATCTACTGAAAAAATACATTTTTCATGGACAAATTTAAGCATATGTGAACATTTCAATAACTTAAGAGTGGAAAAGTCCCAAAGTCAAAATGCATTGAAAAAAATCTATTTAACCACTTCCAAATTTAAAAACTGATTTTACCAAAACAAAATAATTTTTTTAAAAATTTGTTACATTTTTTTAAAAAGCATTTCTAACCACTGTCTCTGCTTTGGCAGAAAACACCCTTTTTAACTAAAATATTAGCTCCATGGTGCCTAACTAATGCCGCACCGCATTTGTGCATCCTACTGGTGGAAAAGGGCTGCCACATGTGTACTACAATAGATTCAGTAAAACAAGGCATCAAATAGTCCTCGAGGAATGAAGAAGAGTTTACAAAATAATGTGGAATCTTGAATGTCAGATCCCTATCATCTAAAAGTGTATTACTAAATGACTTTATAACAGATTACAATATGGATTTATTCTGCCTTACTGAAACCTGGCTGTATCAAGATGAATATGTAAGCCTTAATGAATCTATTTCCAGTCATATTATAAATCAAAGTCCTAGAGACACTGGCAGAGGAGGTGGAGTCACAGACATTCTCAATTCCGCCCCTAGTGATAAACCCTAAGCCTAAACTAAATTATAATTCATTTGAAAATCTCATTTTAGCAGTTCTGATTCAACCATGAAAAGTCTGCAGCCAGCTCTGTTTGTTGTTGTGTATCGAGCACCTGGAACCTACACTGAATTTTTAATCAGCCTTGGTTTTAAACAGATAAAGTTATTATTGTAGGTGACTTGGAACTGCATTTCTGTTACTGTTAGATTAATTTAGCTTCTCTCACTGTGTACAAGCAGTAATGCACGGCATTGAAATTCATCACTTAAAAGTCTCTGCGAAAAATCCTATTTCATTAGATCATTATGTTATGTTTGAATTTTTGCTCATCAACTATACGCCAAGAGTCACTAGTTGTTATAGCAGATGCATATCCAAGAAAATGTTGAAAAATTCAAAAAAATCATTCCCTCTGCAATAAACTCAGTGCCATATCGAAATATAGGGAGTCATATGTAAATTATAGCTCCTCCAAACTTGATTGGTTTTGATTAGTGGAAATTGGTGTTTTGATTTTAAATTATTTTGTACTCACACAAGAAGCTCAATGACTGCGTCCCACAGAGGCCTGAAGTTTACAAACAGCATTGCAATGAGATAACGCAGAGGCACCTGGAGTTAAAAGAGCAGGAGGGGGTATCAAGGTCAAACGTTACATTCATCATTTGTATACAAATCTCTCCCACTATATCAATACTTGTACTTCTTGAAATCTAAAATTAACTGTTCTGTGGGCCAATATTATAGCAAGGGCATATTAAAGAGATGAGATTAATAATCTATGACATTTGTCTTGTTTCCTCTCTATTTTTTTCCCAAAAGAATAAAAAGAGAAAGTGGCAACTAGGAGTGCTTCCCCCATACCTGCTGAAATGTGGCAGGCGGCCCCTGTGGCAGACTGCGCTGCACAAGATCGTGTCTTAACTTCCGGAGGTGAAGCAGCTTGTCCCTGTAGTCCTGCACCGAAGCTGGCACCAATTCAGCCTGCAAGCAAACCGCGAACACGGGCTGCACCTCCACATTCTCCTCACTCTGGACAGAAGAGCACACACTCACATGAATAAGTTAACAAACGACATTTTCTGTATTTCATTGAGCTTAATGAGAATTTAGACAGCCGTACCTCAGTCTGTGCAGGGAGCTCTGCCTCAAACTGAGAGAGAATCCTTAGAGTCAGCAGGCGAATCTAAGAGAGACAGCAGTTCATATTTTATATAAATGATATAAACATTTTTATATTGTTCTTCTGATATTCTCTACAACTGTCAATTAAATCTTCCCGTATAGCTAATATTTTCTAAATAATCTCTTTAAGTTTTTTTTAAGTCTCTATTTTCGTGACATACCTTGGAGATGTTGGAGGAGAGGTTGGCATACAGGATCTGGTATAGATCCAACAGTGCATTGTGGGACAGGTGCTCAGAAATGCCGCTGAGTGACAGGCGGGTGTAGTACAAGTCACCGAGGAGCAGTGCAGACACATCTGTGGGGAACTTCCTGTATCCATAATGAACACAACAGTCAGATGCCGGAATAAATGACGATTTATCATTACATGGGGCAGGAACACCAGTAAGCACCGTAAAATTGAGTTGATCTTGTCCACAGCGACTAGTGGGAAGAGCTCTGCAGAGCCGTCCAGAGTTAGGAGGCAGCTCAGAGCCTGTCTGGCCACAAACAAGCCAGCTGGAGGGCAGAAAAAGCTTTGGTGAGTGATAATTCAAAACCGTAGTTCTATTGACACACTAATTTGTGGAGGAAAGACCACTGCAACTACTTACAATTCTATTCTATAGATTGAACTGCTTTTTTTTTAAAACTTATCTGATAAACAATCTGAAAACCCCCAAAAATCTGATCCGAAGTGAAGGAAGCAGTACTTTTTTTAAGATAAGATTTTAGCATAGACAATGACTATGACAATTGTTTCAGCTGCAATCGATGATTTGCTATTCATGTTTCTAACAGTGTGATACAGTGTAAGCATTAAAAAAAAAAAAAAAATCACAAACCCTTTCCCAGTTTTTCTGTCTTGATCTCACACAGGAGGTGGTTTACGAAAGCAGTCACAGCAGGAACTACACTATTTAGAGAAAGAGGCCTGAAAAATGAAAACAAAATATCCTTAGTACAATCTTGAAGTAATGCAAACAGGCAAATGTATGATAAAGGAAGCAGGAAGAACTTTTCACACCAACAAAGGATCCTGCTGTAATATCTGATTATTTTTATCTGATCTTCTGTCTCCAAATCATAACATAACACATCTTGAGTGAATTACATTTTGTTAATGTTATTGGCAAATTTTATAAGGAAAATGCATTCAAGTAATGCATGAGGTGGAGAGGAACCACCCGAAACCACAGGTCTTAACAAGAAGAGTGGGCCAGGCCAGTTTTGGAAGCAACCTTATATCAAGGACATCCAGTTCTAACCTTCTTATTATTTGGTCAACTTTTAGCGTGAAGCCTGATCTGGTCTTATTATTCTCATCCGGCAGTGAAAAAAACATGTTTGTGTTGTTGAATTTATTACCCCCGCCAAAAAGTTTATGTTGTGTTTTTTATGCACAAACTATTGGCTGGACTTTAATTAACTTTGGTAGGAAGATGGGGAAATGGCCAAGGAAACCTGTGGGTGGATACTGATAAAGGGAAGAATGTAGGAATTCTAATTATTTTCTAAAATTTGATGTGAAGTTAACAGAACCAAAAGGCAGAAGTCTACAGCATGACACACATTATTTTTCTTGTAATTCTTAAAAAGGCATCAGATACAAGCATGTTCTTATTTCAACTAATTAACTATTACTAATGTGGAACTAGTGTGATGTTTACTGTGAGCACTTTCTACATAATTATTAACCAAAAAATTCAACTGTATAAACAAAAAGACACCATCTGATAAGTAGACACTGCAAACTTAAACCAAATCTAAAAAAAAAAAATTGCGCTAGAACTGTTTTACTTGAAAAACACTGTGTCTGTGGGTCTTATAGATTTGGAAAATTCAGATTCAGATTCAGATTCAGAATACTTTATTTATCCCTGGGGGAAATTGTTAAAAGCTTTCAATTCAAGAATTGCATTAATAAATACCACCACCCCCACGACCCCTAACAGGATAAGCGGTAGAAAATGGATGGATGGATTACCTCCACCAAGGAGGTCAACTTTAGATGTGTCTGTTCTGTTGTTTGTCTATTGGCAGGATAATGCAAAAACTACTGGGTGGATTTCAAATAAATTTCATGAAGGCAATGGGCCAAGAAAAAACCCATTAAATTTTGGTGCAGTCGGAGGAATTTTAATGTAAAGGGACTGTTGGGTCTGGGTGGAGGAATGCGCTCTGAGAGCTTCTAGTTAGTATATGTGATGGAAATGTTGATTATGCTAACTTGTCATGCAACGGGCACAGGGAGTTTATCTTCCCCTTGTTTTTATTACCAGCCTTTACTCATGTTGACCATTCACCTTGGCCATTATAAGAGACACATCATTTATTTGAGGAAAAACAGTACGCATGTGTGGACGAGTGTGTGTGTGTGTTTAACCTGAGGTGTGGCAGAAGCATTAGGGCAGTCCACGGCATTGACAGGTCGTTAATGTTTTTTTCTTCCTCCTCGGAAAACTTAATAAGAGACAACACTATGTCTGGGACTATAGGCTGCTCTGATGTTTTACTGCTGGCCTCCTTACTTCTAAAAACTCTGCAGGAGGAAAAAAAATCGTGATTACTTCATGGAAAATAATACGTAATATGTAAAGTCAAATCTACAAGATAATTTAATGTGTGAAAATGCAATAATTGATGGATGCTGCTGTGTTTCACCCTGTGGTCTGTCCCGTGAAAAGCAGTGGGTAGGATTCAAAAGCCATGGATCCGTCTGTGGGGGGTGGGGCTTTGGTGAGGATCAGGCTGACGAGCACATCCAGGCCACAGTTGCGAGACAGGGAATCACCGCAGGCGAACAAGCCCGCAGTGAAGCGCAACAGGCTGGGGAGGAAGAGCTGGAGGAGAGAGAGGATGAAAAAAGTTAGTGTCAGGAAGTCACAGAGAGGAAAAAAAGACAAAAACAGAGGAAAATACTCGCTGGAGAAGGCTCACCTGTTCAAACTGTTTCATAGTGAACATCTCCTTGGTGAATTCCAAAATCAGATCTTGTCCCATGGAGCTACCAAACACCTTGTGAAAAAGGCAGAGACTAAGAGAGGCAACCTTCACATGTACAAATCTTTAAAATGCAAAGATGACACCTGTTTATTTCTCTTGAACGCAAACAAACCTTCTGGATCGTCTCCTGGATGAGTGCTTCTGGCAGGGTAATGTTCTCCCCGAGGAACAGAGAGGAGGTGATCTGCAGGAGCAGGCGGGAACAAGATGCTGACAGACATGAGCTCTGAATCATCCGCAACACTGTCTGTACACATGAGAAAAAAATGGAACAGAGTGATGAAAAGAGTAAAAAGAAAAATCACTGAATTATCTAGGACATCAGTGTGGTCCTCCTACCTGGCAGACAGCCTCTGGCTTGGTGACCTTAGCTCCATCCCTGTGGGACACCAGGGTGTGGAGAATGAACAGCAGCCTCTCTAGCTGCTCTGCTGCCATCTCCGCCTCTTCTCCTTTTACTTCCATGATGCCCAGGACCTCCTCCACACTTAGCTGTACATGGGGACATGCCACCATCACACACAAAGACGAAGAAAGTGCATGGTCTGTTTTTAAAATGTATGACTGAGCACAAAAACACATATTATGTGTAGCTCACCTGTAAGGACTCCCAAAAAACCAAGAAGTGCTCTTTGTCAATAAGACTGGCTGAAGCCTGGGCCATGTGATCCAGAGCATCCCTCACAGCGTCCCATGGCAGAGAGAGTCCTGGGCTGGTTAAGGGTCCGAGCTTACGCAAAGCTACAGGGAGAGCCTACAGGTAAAGGGGAAGAGAAAGAGAAAATTTAGGGTTGCTACAGAGGTTTGTTCGGAGTTAAATTAAATGAACTTTACACAATACAAGGTTTTACTTTCTGAGAAAATGCTGCCTCTTTCACGTTAAAGTCTGCGGCATCGAATAAAATTTGATGCAAGAAGTCTGATCCATTTGACTGATTTAAAATGGATGATCTCTCAATGCTTTTGGCTAAACAAAATATCTCTTAGTAAAGAAACTTACATTTGCAGTGCAGGAGTGAAACATGTTTCGGAGTCCTTTGCACATTTGGAACAGCAGCTGACCCGCTCCCTCCGCTTTTTCGGGGTGCTGCTGCAGATCTGAAAACATCTGACTCAGCAGAGCATCAATATCTGGAACCTGTGTGCCATGACAACATGTCACTTTATTATTTCGGCACAAGAGAGAAAGGCACTGGAACATCTGGTTTGGAATGTGCTGCTAATAACTCACCTTCCTCATCAGAAAAGAGAAACTCTCTGCAGCAAATTTGCGGATGTGTTCTTTCTTGTGTGCCAACAAAGTGCTGTATAAACTGAAAGGAGAGACAGAAGTGTTTTTTTTCTACCACGTTGATGAACAGATCTATCTATAAAGACTGGAGTCTTATTTCTCACCTGTAGATATTGCTCATGTCCCTCACAATAAGCCTCCACAGATACTTGTAGAGGTAGGAGAGACAGGTGAAAGCCCACTCCAGGACTTCTGTGTCCTTAGTGTCTAGCAGTGAGGTGATCAGAATGAAGAAGTCAGGGAAGTGTGGGTAGAAGTCAGTCTGCAGGTCTCTGGCCAGCTGCACCACCAAGCTGGGGGATGGCAAAAGAGCGAGACAAGCTGAGTCACACTTAAATACTTCAACAAAAGTTTGTCTCCCACAAACCACATACAAAAGAATAAAGACAACTCACTCCAGCAATGGCTGGTAGGCCAGACTGTTCTTGACAGCCAGGTGCATTTTCAGACTCTCCACAATTGAATTTTGATGGAAAACCAGCATGTTGAATGACTGGCTCTTGTTGGAAACGTCTTTCAGAAATGCAGCTGCGGGTGAGAAACATTCATTTTTCATTGGCTCCTAAAATACAGCATCTTTCCCCTGGGGGTTAGGAGAAGACAAGGTTGCAAAGTCGTATTTGAATACACATTTGAATAATACAACAAATTATGTAGCATTTATACGTACTGAAATGCTCTGTTAAATTGAGGTCTCTCCATTTTGTCAGTCCCTCTGAAAAGTATGTTTCTACTTCCTGCATGAGGAACCAAACAAGTCATCAAAGCATAAAAATCCTCGAATCACAAATGAGATTAGCGGTCATTCTGCTAAGATTACAGGCTGAACAAACCTCTGCATAAGATCCAGTCCTGTCAATACGATGGATGACATCAATGTTGACATTGGCAAGCCTTTCAGCAAAAGTGAGAAACTGAAAGAGACACAGCACAATAGTTTGTAATCAGCTACGACCAGCAACGAATAACGGGACTATATTAGAAATCTCAGAGAGAAAGCCGCCAGTTCCCAAAATTATTTGATTGTGCAATCTGAATTAGCAACATGCTGCAGTAAGTTTTGTTTTCTCACCTTGTAGGTGTTCTCAGATTTGTGATACGATGACTTCGACTTCATCTTCATTATTGCCCTGTTGCTTGAAAAGATATTGTTTTCCAAACGTAGTCTAGCGACCTAAATGATGCATGAAAACTAAAATTTGTTTCTTCTATTGGCTAACTGTTTACACACACGCCGACCTCAGGGCGCGGCCATACTGTACAAATGCATTGTGGGAAATTTGCACCACGCGTGGTGAGCCATGTGAGGCGAAGGGGCCAGAGAGTGATCTTGCTGTTACTTCCGGCTTCGTTTGATACTTTACTACTCCGTACTTCCAGCTTCGTTTATGTTTATGGGACAAAAACATCATGAACTACCGACCATGTTCAAACGAAATAAAAATAAAAATAGTATTGTTGAACTATTTTTACTACTTTTATTATCTCCTGGTACAATGTTTGGTGTGTATAAGCATGACAGAGAGAGATGGTCAGGTGACTTCGTTTGTTACACACACACACACACACACACACACACACACACACACACACACACACACGTAAAAGGTTACATGGGCCCTGCCCTCAGTACAGTTTTGAGCCAGAGGACGCTATAAGTACAACTCAGAGTCTGCTACTATTTCTTGTTTTGGTTTAACTTGCACCAGAATGTCAGGGGACTCTGTTAAAGGCTCATTTTCGGCACCAGACTATGTGGTCTTTGCTCTTATGCTTGTTGTGTCTGCTGCAGTCGGGGTTTACTTTGCGTGGGCGGATAGGGGCCAGCGGAGTTTGGGGAACTTCCTAATGGGAGGGCGAAGACTGACGGCCCTGCCTGTCTCCCTGTCCCTGACTGCCAGCTTCATGTCAGCCATCACAGTACTGTCCAACCCAGCAGAGGTAGGGCAATGTCTCATGGGACAAATTCATAAATCATCTCTCCTGATAAGTCATTTTTTGTCTCTTTCAGTCTGCATCTTTTTTAATGCAAGAACTTCTTTAGTTGGGTTAGATTTCACTTCATGCATGGATTATTAACTTAAATTTTCCGCAACAAAATAAGGAAAAGATCAGTCTCCTTTTGATAATCTTACCAAAATCATTGAAAAACTTACCAATTCTTAACATTCCTCTGTAGGTATACCGCTATGGAGCAAGTATTGGATTTTATGGCGTCTCCTATGTAGTGACAGTGGTGGTGACATCAGAAGTCTTTCTCCCTGTCTTCTACAGGCTGGCCATCACCAGCACATATGAGGTGAGTGTGGTGTCATTTTAAGATTAATGTGTGCACAATTATTGTACTTTCTGATATTCATAAATCCATGAACTATTTAAAATAATTACCTGTACTGGAGAAACTATGCCACATATTTAAGTGTTGTTTTTTTTTTACAGTGCAAATAACAAGGTTGGCGTTAAAGTGGTTAGATATGACTTCAGTACTGGAAAGAGCATGTCCTTATTGTTAGCTTGACATAGCTCGATGTTGAAATAGAATCATGTAAAGGCAACGGACCATGGATTTAGGAAGGATGGCTCAGAGCTGTGAGAAATACAGTTTTCCTCTACCTCAAAATGCAGAAAATACAGCATACAAGCTGTTTGGGTTACCACATGAGCCAAATTATTGTAAAATCAATGCAGAGAGCATCACTAATGAAACTTTTCAAATATTATTTGTTTATTTTATATAGCAATATATTTTACATGTTTTATTTGAACAAGCTTTTCCAAGCAATAATATCCGAAATCAGGTTAAATGGCATATTGTTTTATTGAAAAATATATAACACCCATTGGGGAGAAACCTGAAACACCAAAATATGTGTACCTATGTTTTCCACAAAGATAGGGGGGAAAACTCTAAATTTTAATTGATGTATCTACATCAGCAAATGTTTGTACATGTAGTCTTCAGGGAGGGAGTGGGTTAAAATAAAGCACTATATCTGCTGTATAATGTAAAACACAGGAGAGTTCAAGAGTTTGGGGCACAACAATGGGGAATAGATATTGTGATTATTGGCAGGTGCTCAAATGTTGGGAAGTATGGTCTTTATT
Organism: Mola mola; assembly: GCA_001698575.1. Lineage (NCBI taxonomy): Eukaryota > Metazoa > Chordata > Actinopteri > Tetraodontiformes > Molidae > Mola > Mola mola. Next base: position 72,607 of record KV751390.1, read on the forward strand.
TTGTGTTTTACTTGTTCATTTTTTTTTTCTGGAAGCTCTGTTGCTTTAATTTTTTTGTTAATAAGTTAGATTGGAGGGTGGTTTTGTTACATAGATAAAAGTTTATTTTAGCTCTGATTTACATGTACATTTGTATGTTTTAGGGGGCTCTTGCTTCTTAAGCAATCCTTGAATCCCAAGGGGAGGTTAAAAAAGTGATAACTTATTTGTAAAGCAAGACCAGAGGCCAAGTTGTGATAATAATTGGTAACTTCTTTGGTTTTGGTATCATGTTTCTGATGCGGACCTTTTCTTTTTTTTATGTGTGTCATGTCGTTACCAAGTACCTGGAGCTGCGTTTCAGCAGAGCAACCCGTCTGCTAGGAACTGTGCTCTTTATTGTTCAGAGCGTGAGTAAGAAGCTATCCAAACCACAGACAGACTTCTGAGGGCAAAACAGAAAATCTGTGTCTCTGTGTCTACCTCAGATCCTCTACACTGGAATTGTAATTTATGCTCCAGCTCTGGCCTTAAACCAAGGTATGTTGTTTTTTTTTTTTGCCACAGTGATAAAGCTGCTTGGTCATACTCAGTCGAGCGTGTCTGAAACCCTCCCTCCCTCTACAGTAACTGGTATGAATCTGTGGGGTGCAGTTATTTCTACAGGTCTGGTCTGTACCTTATACTGCACAATGGTATGTACCGTAGCAAAATTTGGCCAACTGGGTTCTTAAATGTAAGAAACATATATTTTAACTTTAAAGTTTAAATATTTTTTGGAAATTTCTGAATTTAAACAAACCTTTTGTGCTCTATATTGTTGCAGGGTGGTCTGAAGGCGGTGGTATGGACAGATGTCTTTCAGGTAGGGACTGATTAATCAGATTTTTGAGTCCAAATGCTCAAGTCAGGTATTACCATGGACATGTCAGGTCACCAGTCAGCTCCTATCCCAATCCCATTCTCCTATATTTGTATATTATTTTTATACTTCAAATGTTATCCTTGTAAAAAAAACAAACAAACAAAAAAAAAACTTTCACAGTGCAACAATCTAGTGAAATCTGAAAAACTAAAGGGTCAAGAAATAAGGCAAGATTAGTGAGCAACATTAATTTTTCACATTTTTTTCCTCCAGCTTGGTGTCATGCTCGCAGGGTTCCTGTCTGTCATCATCAGGTCTGTGGACATACAAGGTGGGGTCCTCATCATCATTTCTGACTCGCAGCAAGGAGGGAGACTCAACTTTTTGGAGTGAGTATGTGTCAGATTTGAGAGGGAAGAGATGAACTCTTGATAGAAGATTTACAGGAGGAGTACAGTTTTGTTACTGACACAGGCATATTATTGGCCCTTGCGAGATAAAATGCAAACATTCTGATACACAGTAACATTACACAGTGTTTAGTAAAAAACAGTACTATTATTCCAGCGGTCTGACACCTTTAGGGAACTGAAACATTTAAAACCCTTTGCTCTGTCTGCCTCTCTGCATTGTGCCGAAAACTCCCAAAGTAAGCGCACCAGCTTTGAACATTTTTTTTTTGCACAAGTTGACAAGGGCCTCATTACCGCACCATTATTTTTGTTTTCTGTGATCCTGTCAGCCCTGCCCTCAGGTTCTTTGACTAAGGTGTTCACTTTGTGGTTCTGATTCCTTATTTCTTCCAACTTTCAAGCTTTTTCCTGAAATACAAACTTTTCTCTTTTTCTGTTTCGCTAGCTTTGACACAAACCCTCTGAGGAGACACACATTTTGGACTATAAGCATTGGAGGGGCATTTGTTTGGTCCAGTATCTATGGGATCAACCAGGCCCAAGTTCAGAGATACATCTCCTGCAAGAGCATCATACATGCCAGACTGTAAGTCCCAAGACACGTATGCGACAGGCTATCCATCTTATAGCCTCATATTTCTCTAAAAGGAGATTGTTAAATAGGTCCATGTGCTTTGCTACTCTATGTTTGCGTTCCTTCCAGGTCTCTCTACATCAACCTCTTAGGATTGTTGTCCATCTTGCTGTGCTCGGTATTTGCAGGAATGTGCCTCTACTCAATCTATAAAAACTGTGACCCATGGACAGCTGGACTGGTTTCTGCCCCCGATCAGGTGCGATGGAGGAAGACATAGCATAGCTGAGACTTATAGTGATCAGTGTCTTGAGCTGAGATGCTGGGAGGTTGATTGGAAATCTATTTTAGGTTTCCAACCAGCAAATGTACAATATGCATGCAAAGTGTTACTCCAACCCTCCTGATCACATATGCTTTCCTCTGTAGTTGATGCCATATTTGGTGATGGACATCTTGGGAGACATTCCCGGTCTTCCTGGACTGTTTGTTGCAGCTGCCTTTAGTGGATCTCTAAGGTTAATACAATACTGAACATCACTCAACAGATCCAACTCACTACATACTGTGAACTGGTTACCAGCATTTGTAGTAGATACTAAAGAAATTCTATTCTCTTGTTTATTTTCTCTTTGTTTTTGTTTTTTTTTTTATCATAATATCAGCAGCACTTCTGTATTCTAAAACGTGGTTGAAAGGAACATGTACTGTATTATCATTCCTCTAGGAAAAAGTTACCTAAGCTTTTGTTTTCCCACAGCACAGTTTCGTCCAGCATCAATGCACTGTCTACAGTGACAGTAGAGGACCTGATCAGACCGTACGCTAATATGTCTGAGAAGCAGCTGTCATGGCTCTCTAAAGGATTGAGTATGTAACATTTGTTGCATATTGGCCATGCCATGTGTCATTGTTTTGTTGTTGCTGTATATTTTGTTTGTGTTCTATACCATGTGATCGTGATCTTGAACCATATAATAAATCAAAAATAAATTGAATTTAAACTGTTAGGACTGCAGACTTCTCCACTGTTGTTTGCAGGTCTCATGTATGGGCTTTTATGTATTGGAATGGCTGGTCTGGCTTCAATCATGGGAGGAATCTTGCAGGTAGATGAGATCTGTTGTTCGTGAGTTCTACAATTTCTAGTTAAACAAGGAGAAGAACTACTGAAAGATGCATATTAATTCTGAGTTTTGGAGGGCTGCATCTGGATTTATTAAACAAGAAACCTGCCACTCAGAGATGCTTCTTCATGCAGGCAGCCGTCAGTGTATTTGGGATCATTGGAGGTCCTTTGCTTGGTCTATTTACAATGGGCATCCTCTGTCCCTTTGCCAACTCCAAAGTAAGCTTGTCCTCGGATCTTGTAGTTTTTGCTGTTATTCTGACTCCAGGAACCTATGCATTGTGTCTGCTATAAAACGTAAACTATACTGACATTTATTTACCTAGTTTTCAAATTTCTTACAAACTTTTCAGTGATTACAATTTCTTCTAGGGAGCATTGTCAGGCCTTGTATCAGGATTGGTTGTGTCACTGTGGGTGGGTATTGGAGCCCGGATATACCCTCCTCCTCCTGCAATGACCCGCCCTTTGTCACTGACCACAGAGGGCTGTAACTTTACCGCTGCAACAAGCCTAATTTGGACCTACACCCCTCCTCTGCCAACAAATATAACCCACTTCACCACAACCTCCATATACAGCACTGATAAAAAGTAAGCATGCACCTGATTATTGGTTTGATATTATTTATAGTGTGGTAACCCTTGTCCCATCTTAGCTATCTTAGGGATAGCAATGTTGGTGTTGATTCAATATTATGATTACAGTGACCAAAATTACCTTAATCAAATGTGCTGAAAATGTTCCAAAAGTATTGATGTACAACATCAACGGTTATTAATGTGTGAAACCAGTAACCATTGCATCCCCGGTGTTGATGACCTTTATTGTTCAATGAGCGATTTCATTTGTAGTCAAGGAAAATTTTTATGACAAATGGCAACTTCTTTTTAGTTGCATCGCTATCTATGAAATGGACAGAAATCACATATAGTTCATGACACTTTTAAACATGATTAGAAAAGAAAAATGTGTCTTGGCATTAACTACCATATTTTATTTCACGAATGGCCGAGATTCTCTGAAAGCAAGTATATGGACCCAAATGCAGACCAGAGGCAGGGCAATTACAGTTCACTTATATTTATTAAGGATATGGCGAAACTCACAGCCGAATAGCAGACAGAATTCAAAACTGGTAATCAGTCCAATCAGCAAACAAATCCAAGAAGGGCAAAGGCAGTAATCCAAAATACAGTCCAAATTCCAGAAATCAGAAATCCACAACACGGGAAGGCAGGGGAGGAACACAAGGGGAGAAAGGAGAGAAACAAAGGCAGCCAAACATGCAAGCGACAATCTGGCAAAAGACAAAGGGAGCACAAGGGGAGTGGAGATAATTGGACACAAGAAAGTGGGGCAGACAATGAGACGCAAGTGAAACACACTAAGGTCAAGGAGAAACGTAAATCAAAACAATACATAAGGAGAAACAGAAACTTCAAAATGAAACATACTAGAACAGATAACACTAAAAGAACACACTAGAATACAATACCTTAAAGACCAAAGTAAAACAAGAAATAAACTACAAACTCAGAACCATCAGGAAATAACACAAAATCATTGCAAGAAACTAGAAACAAACTTTCATTAATAGAAACACAAATAATCACAACAACACCAAGAGACTCAAAAATCAATGTAGAAAAAAAAAAAAAAAACATGACCATGACATTTAATCTGAAATAAAGTCCTTGAATACGAGTCTTACTTTATTGAAATAAAAAAGGAAAACACAAAGTTGTGTCCACATAGAAAGATATTAGAAATCCGTTAGTGACATTTTCTTGGGAAAAAAAAAAGTTTTTCTTTGGAAAAAAAGTTTT
>KV751390.1:86116-139231 GCA_001698575.1 Mola mola
CAATATTTTAGGCGCTGCTTGTATTCACAATTTAATGTTCTTTGATTGTACTGTTGCCAATAAAACAAAACATATCAATGAACAATTATTATCAATGAATGAATCTGCTCAAGGCCTTCAATAGCCTTTTGGTATGGTTACAGTGCCAGAATAGAAGAAAAAAGTGTGTCTGGGAGTACATAACTGAATTAAGAGTTTCCATTAATGTCTTTATTAAAATTAACATGATAATGACATGCTGAGTAATATTTATGTAGGATTTTAAAGGATAAATGATTTAAATATTCAAAGGACTTTTCTTATTTTGTTTGTCAAAAAATACTTATAATGTCAAATAAATTCTTTTATAATACAAGGCACACAAGCTACCATGACAACAATGCACTCTTTTGGAAATTTGGATGGACCATATTTGATTTGAAATTCTGTGTACCTCAGCAAAAGCCCATTATTCTTAAATAACTGTATCGCAAAAAAGGTACTATTTGTTAATAATTTCTCATAAAATTAAAATTTACTATGAGATAACACATTCTTCTTCCAAACCAAATATTTATGGGGCGAGAAGTGCATGTTACATTTGTTGGTAAAAGTTGGACAATTTTAGGAGAATCTTTCTAATATCATAATTGTAGACTAAGGTAAATTTAAGATACCTAATGTGGAGAATAAATTCTAAAACATACACTGTTTCTGGATGTCGTTTGCTGACAGAAACAAGAGCGCAAGGAAGATGAACTGAGCGAACTCCGCTACCTGCTGGAAAAGAATTTCACTGCAGCAACTAAATGGAAAACGGAGGTGGTGGAGACAGAAAAGGTGTCCCTCTTCTTAATAATGACCCGTATTTCATCCATACATGATCCATACTCTAACATGAAAAAAATAATTAAAACGTTGAGACCCAAAACTTATATACACAGAGAAGTCACACTCTGGCTGATATTTACATTGGGGGAAATAATTATTTGATCCCCTGCTAAATTTGTAAGTTTGCCTACTTACAAAAAGATTAGCGGACTCAATTTTTTTATGATTGTTGACGGATTATGGCAATAAACAGAATATCAGTCGAAAATGCATAAAAACACAGAATATAAAAGTTATAAAATGTTGTGCATATTATTGAGTGAAATAAGTATTTGATCCCCAAGCAAAACATAAGTTAGTACTTGGTAGAGAAACCCTTGTTGGCAAGCACAGTGATGAGACGTATCTTGTAGATGGTCACCAGGTTTGCACACAACTCAGGAGGGATTTTGGCCCATTCCTCTTTGCAGAAAGTCTCTCAAGTTTCTTGGCTGCCGATGGAAACTCGAAGCTTTAGCTCCCTCCACAGGTTTTCTATTGGGTTGAGGTCTGGAGACTGACTAGGCCACTCCATGACCTTAATACGCTTCTCGTTGAGCCACTCCTTTGTTACCCTCGCAGTATGTTTTGGGTCATTGTCATGCTGGAAGACCCACCAACGACCCATCTTCAGTGTTCCTGCTGGGAAAAGGAGGTTTTCATTCAAGATTTTAACATACATGGCTCCCTTCATTAACCCCTCAGTACAGTGTATTTGCCCTGTACCCTTTGCACAAAAACAGCCCCAAAACATAATGTTTCCACCTCCATGCTCGGCTGTGGGAATTGTGTTCTTTGGGTCATACTCAACATTTTTTTCATCCTCAAAACACGGCAGCTAAAGTTGATGCGAATTAGCTCGTTTGGTTTCATCTGACCACAGCACTTTCTCACAAGCCTTCTGAGTCATTTAGATGTTCACTGGCAGACTTAAGGCAGGTCTGTACGTGTGCCTTCTTGAGCAGGAGGACCTTGTGGGCACTGCAAGATTTCAGTCCATTACGGCGCAGTGTGTTACCAACTATTTTCTAGGTGAGTGAGGTCCCAGTTGCCTTCAGATCATTAACAAGCTCCTGCCGTGTAGTTTTATGCTGCTCCCTCACCTTTCTCATCATCATCTTCACTCCACGAGGCGAGATCTGGCATAGAGCTCCAGACTGAGGACAGTTGATGGTCATTTTGTGTATCTTCCACTTTCGAATAATAGCGCCAATACTTGTCACCTTCTCACCAAGCCTTTTGCTGATGGTTTTTAACCCATTCTGTCCCATATTCTGTCTGCTGCCATAATCAGTAAAAAAAACATAAAAATTTGAGTCACTTAGAAATTTAGCAGCGGATCAAATAATTGTTTCCCCAACTGTATGTCTGTGTCCAGTGGGAGAGATACATGCACTCTGATGGTAGTAACCCAGACCCAGAAGTACCGCAGGATGTTAACACATTTATCAGCTTATGGAGGGATGACCCAGAGGTTGACATCAAACTTGTGCTCAAGCAGTGTACCCTCGCTCTGCAGGTATGTGTCATCAGTGCGTGTTGTACTTAGTTGATAAATCAGAGACTAAATTGACTTCAGTTTTAGAAAGTTATAAGCTGAAGACGACAAGTACAAGACACTGCTTGCTTTATTCGATTCTAGATTGTAAACATACGTTTTCAGCTGTTTATTCAATTAGAAGAGTAACTTGAGGATATTAGTTTGGGGTTTGTACTGAATAATGAAAATATGCTTATGATAGTCCCACTAGCACAATACAGAGTAGGGATATAGACAATGTATAGTTTATTTGTGACATGTGTTTGACTCGTATAGTGTTAAACCGTCTTATATTCTGAAATAATTTCTTACTTAATTACTTAGAACTACTACTACTACTTATAATGATAATATCAATAAAAATACCAGTACCATTTTATAATTGATAATACTATTACCATCGTGCTGCATGATAATATTACAATATAGTAATGTTAATATGAATGATTCCATTAGTGTGGGTGATCAGAAGGGAAGCTAAGTTTTATGGATCTATCACTTGTTGCAAGTGTAGCTGACTGAGGAGCTGGAAGTTCTGCTCAGAGAAATTTCCCATCCACAAGAGGTCCAGATGTACCAGGAGTTGCTCGTAAATTTGCAGGAGCTAATCCACTGTAAGCACCTCCTCACCTCTGAAGAGATCCTCAAGGTACAGGAATCACATAAATTGTACTTTTGCCACTACTATGTGAACATAATCCTTGTTGTGTGAGTATGTGATGGGCTTTTTGGGGACTGTTAATGTTTTCTGTATTGTTTTGATCCTTGTTCACAGGGGGCCAGTGAGAGTATCGACTTGAAGACAGGCAACATGCAGACTGTGGTCAAGGATGAAAACATTACACTGTGTCTCTGGGCCAACTTCAAGAAGAATCCAAAGTAACCGGAAGAATATAATGTGAACAATTTAATCAGAGTTTATTGTTGCAATAAATCAAACAAAGAGGGAGCTTAGCAGCTGTCAATTCTAATCAGTTGGCCAGCCAGTATTTTTTATTTGTACACTACATTTGAAAATTCGTTTGAAGGTACTTTACAGTGTACAGAGTATTCAAATGCTCCATAGGATTAGAAGAAGTATGTCTTTCTTGTTTTGTTGCTATGAATATAAAACTCTGAACTGAAAGTAACTAGCGTTTCTCTTTATTCTCATGGCTCCATACAGTGTTAAATGTTTCTACTTTGAGGAGGTAGGTCTGGGCTTTGAGCTTCCCAAACAGTTGGCTGTGAGTGATATCACTCTGCGGATCCTTCACACACGCTACGACCACCTGTCCTTGCTGGCCAGGATGGGTCATCTGAGAATGTACGCCACCGGCCACCGGTACTTATCTTCAAGTGTTCCTGCTTCGCCTAATGCAACACATACTTTTACAGTAGCAACAGCTCCGGACTTTGCTCATCTCTTTGTCCCCAGGTCTCTCGCAGGTGAGATTCCAGCAGACATGGATGCATCTGAGCAGGGGGAGGTGAAGGAAGAAAAGGAGATGCAGCGACAGATGGAGAATGAGGAGGTGCAGACCATCCAATGGTCTGAAGGGGAGAAGGTAAGATTAAAGACTCTTTGGTCTGGGTTACAAAATTCATTTAGACCTTTTTATTCGGACTGTGCGTGACTCAGAGTGCAGCCAGTCTTCAGTCGGGAAGAAACACCCCACCTGCAGAGGGACAAGGGAGCTATGTGGAGACACAAATGGAGGCGCTCGCTGGTAAGATGCTCAGTGTGACGTTGACTTACAACTTTAAAACCAAATCTTTGTTACTACTGTCCTCTCATGTAGTTCAAGATCTGTCTACATCATTGTTTTTCTTCTGTCAGCTGAGAGGGACTTGACTACTCCATCAGCGTTGCTGACAGTGATGGAGCACAATGTCAGGGTGGTGGATTTGATGCAGTATACACCTCTGGGTGGGGTCTTCTACTGTGATGTGTTTCACCTCCCACCACAAGCCCACCAGGTCAATGACTGGGAAATTAGACAGGTAAAACAGTTTTAGTGTTACTGTGTACCCCAGGCCCCGCAGCTGAAGTCCATCTCACAGAGCACCTTTTGAATTCATGTCTTTCCAGCTGTTGGATGAAGGGCTGCAGGTGTTCCCCTACCCTGTGAATAGGTCTCATTTGGATGACAAAGAAGGGCTTACCAGTCCTCCTGTTGGTATGTCAGTGACACTGCCCGACTTTGTCATCTTCTTAGAAACTCCCCAAGTGGCTCGCTGGGATGCTGCAGGTAGGTCAGACAGCAACATGTTTTATATAACACCTTCTCCAGCGTCGAGAGGAACCAAATAGACAATTTCAAAGTTAAGGAATTGAAATGTTGTTAAAATGTTTTTCACCCAGGGAAGTGGTGGAGGATGGATGGTATCACTGACGTCAATTATGATAAGGAAGAAGCCAAGATTTCCTTCAAAATGGACTCCTTCCATCCGTTTGTGCTGATGCAGGAAACCTATGCTAACTTTCCCTTCCAGAGCTGGGAGCTCAGACCGTTGGGCCATGCGTCTGCTCTTTTCACTGTCAACGGTGCACTCATCAATGTCAGCATCACAATCCAGGTGAGACACTGGAGAGTACCACGCAGGCGTAAGAGAATAACCAATCAGGATGATTTGGAATATTTGTTTGTGCCTTTTTGAATTGACAGGGGAACCAGTGCATGCTGCAGTCACAGCAAGAGAGAGGTCTCGCTCACCTCATAGGGAAGTGGATGAGTGGCCCCGCCCTGCAGAGCGCCATGATCAATGCTGGGATAAACATCTTTGTGAATGAGTACACAGACAAATATGTCAGCACCTGTGGCAAGGTCTGCATTGTTACCTGTCGGCTTTTAGAATAGAAGAACAAGATGCCGCAATTGACAGAATTGACATCTTTTGCTGATACCCATGTTTTGCTGAAACAGTGTGGCTGCATAGTGTGGCATGAATCCACATAGCATGTCAGAGTCACAGCATATGGTAGATGACATCCCCTTCCATGCAAGCATCAATATTTCAAACAGCACAATGTTTAAGTGATGAAACACTGCAGTGCTTGACACTCACTTAAAGGTGCATTCATATTAGCATTTGCTTCATATCCATGTCTATGGTGTGTCCAATATATGATCAAAATAAAATTCTGACAAATTATAGATAGTGAAAATGTTAAGGATCGCCAGTGTTTTTAAAATTCATACCAAATTCATAGAGAGCAAATTTCTCCACCAAAATCACATCCTACCAGGAATTGTTGGAATTTTACTCAAAACCACCTCATTGGGGCACTAGAAAAAAATTCAGAGGATCACCGAATTCTATTAATTTAAAAGTTTTAAGTATTTCTGTTCAGGCTAAAGTGGACAGGCACATAATCTTTGTAGCCATGTTAAATGGTTAAAATGATCCAGTGAGATCAGGAACAGGCTAAGCTGTGAAGCAGAGTGATATGATTCCACTTGAAGCAGCTTACTTGGAAGACTGTTTGGTAGAAATGAAGCTGATACAGACCACTCTACAGAATGACTAACAGTGCTGTTTCGTCCTCTCTGCAGGACCCACTCACAGAACATGCTGCCTACGAACAGATGGCCCTCTTCGCCTCCGCTTGTGCGTTCTCGTGGAGCAAGTGGAATGCCAGATGTGGAGCTGAGAATCTGATCATGCAGGTATTCTCAGTTTATTTTATTGAGCTTTCAAACCTTTTTCTCTCCCATGGTGGAATGGTGAAATTCATCTCGTTAGTTGAGAATTGCTAATTCTCTGAAGAATTACAGACTGGGCCTGTGTTGGTTAATCAGGTCTCTTTAATACATGCAGTATGGATAGGACGTAGAGAGATACTGTTCTATACCGAATGCAGTAACCGAGAATTAGGAGTTAACACAGCAAGGGTGCGTCACAGTCAAAGTTTACTGTGCTAACCTCAGTAACTACCATAAACAGATTTGGAATTTACCCACCCACAGGAAATGCAGGGCACAGATATAATCCTTTTAGAATGGCAGAGCTAAGTTGTGGAGTGCTTCACTGTGGGGAAAAAAAACAAAACTGTAGCAGATACACCAGGTCCATGGTTAGGTGGACAGACCTGAGGGGAACACTTACTTCTTCTTTCCTTTCTCTTTGTCAGGGGTGTGAGCACTATGGCCCCAACCCTGTGCATGAATGTTCATGGAGTCTCTACCAGCTAAGTGCTAAGAGGAATCTGAGGCTGGAAATCACAGAGATGAGTGAAGTTTTTGCTCCAGACCACTATCCTGGCAGCGAGTTTCACTCCACCTTCATCCACATGCTGCAGGAGAACATGAGTGCAGACGGCATCACTAGGACCAGGGGATCCAACTACCTGTTTGTTGACACAGTGCAGAGCCTGCTGTGTGCCACCAGACCCCTAATGCATTCTTAACCCTGTTTGAAAATAAACCATAATTTAGAAATTTTGAACAGCTGAAATTAAAATGTGCATGATTTCTGAAATTTAGTGCAAGAACACGTAACCAAAAAAAAAGACAACTGATAACAGGAAACTGTCTGCAGCTGGTGGAGCCTCAGCACACTAAAGGATGAACTCTTCCACTAATCAGCTAGCCCCTTAGCTTTGCTGGCAGAAAGTAGTGCTAGGAGACTGGACCTCCTCCTCTCTGCCACCAGTTTCTCCTTCTGCTCATCCTCAGACTGGCAGACGGTGTCACATTTGGAAACAAATAAAAGGCATGTAATACTGTAGGATTAGCTACTTTATTTGTGCAAAGTTTCACACATCATCTTTGGAACATACAAAAGTGTATGAAGTTGAAAACGGTGACAATCACAGCAAGAACTTGGGAGAAATATTTTTAAAAAACCCTTTGGTGTTAAGACTAACAATGTAGAATTATAACAAAAAAAACCAACACATTTCCCAACTCAAAACAAACATAGAATTAAAAAAAACCTCACTTAAAACAAAGGATTTATTACCAGTGTTTATAAACTTAAAAATTATAAAATGTCCTTTGCAACCCAGACTAAAAGGCTGACAGTCCTATCTCTTCAAGTGCATGAAATGTGCTTAAAAAGCCATTTGGCACAATCGGATCCATCGTCCATGTTATTGGTCAATGGATGACTGCCCAATGGCCCACTGCATGGTTGGTGAAAGAGTGCCATTATTTTAAGTTTTGACATGATCCCCAATGTTGTGCCAGCTCTGCTGACTCACTGAGCCTGATTTCACATATTGTGTTGGGTTCTGAATAAACGATTGCCAGCACTGCTATGTGAAAAACCCCGCTATCGTGTGTTAATGATTTTGAGCAGCGCACTGGGAACCACCTGTAAATGCTTCTTTTAACGACACGCACACACATACACACAGAATAAGTAATTTAGCAAATGTGATGTGTTAGCTGTCCCCCGAGGCCAAGCCCATGATGTCAATGCAAGTCTTATTTTTAAGAATCTTCAGGCACCAGTAAAACCCTCCACCAGCCTCCACTCCAGAGTGGTAAACTGTACTTTTCCTCATCACCACCCCATTGCACAGATGATTTCTACAGAGGGCAGATCAGCAGTAACACCATCCACCCAGGGTCTCAAGGACTAGACAGGGGGCTGTCCGTTATGCCGGAGCCCTGCATAGGGCCACAGCAGCTGCTGGATAGTCATCCAGGAGTCCCCAGTCCCCATAGGGGCTGCGTCTACCACTGGCTGCATCACCAGGGTGGCCAGCAGTGCCAAGAGACCTGCAATGGAACCCAGGATATGTATCTGTATTTGTAAACGGTCTACAAACTACTTATATTTGTAAAAGTCTAAATTGTAAAATCATTTGTTTTAACCAAAACAGAAGGAATTTCAGTTTAGTTAGCAAGACATGCAATTTGTCTTTTTTTTTTTTTAAATGTGCCTGTTTTTATTTATGTTAATCACTTTATAGTTGTTCATCATTTATTTATCGAATCATTTATTTCTACTGTCAAATCCAAGTGAAAATTTATTAAACGTTATTATCCATAAGACTGAACAGAATTCTTAAATTAGTGCTAAAGACAAGAGGTGTACCTGCTAGCACCACCGCAATGGCTAACCAAAGCCAGAGCCCCCTTCCACCTCTGACTACTGCTGCTGCCCGGGAAGAGGTCAGGCCGTGGGACAGAGTCTGGACCATTCCCGGGTCGGTAGACGTGGGATTGGAGGAAGAACTTGGGCTGGAGGTGGGTCACAAAAATAAATTATCACAGGTTGAACAGAAAACTAACCATGTGATGGAAGGAGGTAATAAAAATGGCCCAAGATGAAGCAAGAGATTGAATAAGTTACCAAAAATGACACAGGGAAGGGCAGATTCAGCAAACAGTGTGAGTCGTTTGCGGTAACTAATGCAATGGATAACAGGCAGAGAATTAGCTGCAGCTTTGTGCAATTTAAAGTTGGCTTTCAATCAATTACATGCTATAACCTGTTGCAAAAAACTCCACTGGACAAGACTCCAAAGACTGTGCAAGCCATCCACATCCTCTTTATCGGCATAATGAAAAGACTTGGCAGCACAATTTGTTAATTGTGGGGTTGACATGGAGTTGGATTTGAGTATGGCAGCATGGAATATGTCAGTAGTACAAGTCAATTCACTTTACAGCCATTAGACTAGTGCAGGGTTGAAGTAGCATTTGATTGGCACACTGACATGATAAACACAGATATCTTGCATGCAGTATTTTTTTTTTTGTACAAAGACAGAATCCAGAAGCATTTTGGACTCTCCTCCCTAAACACTTACAGCATTACAAACAGCTCATCCTGACTCCTGAGCAATGTGGAGGGAGGTAGGAAAGTAGGAAAGGACAGCTCAGAACAACATATAATCCACTTACACAAAACACTTGATTGACCCACAAAAGCATGAAAATATTATTCTAAACGTGCAACACATTAGTAAATAACATCTACTGAGTTTGGTCAAGATTCACTTGTTAGATATCAGTTAGGTATCCCATACAATGTTAGCTGCAAACTGCAAGTCAGAAATTGAAATCCATGCACACAAAGCATTAATTACATGTCACAACGAAACACCATCCTCAAGTTGATAGATGAAAGAAATAGTTTTATTGTGGCCCATTTTCCTAATATGCCCTGTTCCCATGATTATAAGCTGCTGAGCCCCAGGAGCAAAGAAGCAGCTTGTCCAACACAGACCCGTAATATGAAAGAGTTTCATCACTTAGGAGGTCCCATATACTCACACAACCTTAAATATGAAAATAATTCAGCTTATATGTAGCTAATTAATTCATCTTAAATGTTCAGGAGCACTTTAAGTGAAAGATCAGCAAAATAATACTAAAACAAAGATTACAGGGTAGTCACTGTGAGCAGTGGTACCCACAACAGCTGAAAAGCTATGGGACACCACTTCCAAAGAGCCGGTTTGAGCACTTTGACAGCAGTTTGATAGCTAGAATTCAGTGGTAGTACACATCAAAAAAAATAAAATAAAAAAAGATGAAAACTGGTAACAGGAAACAGTTTGCAGCTTGTGGAGCCTCAGCACACTAAGTGATGAACTCTTCCACTAAGCAGCTAGCCCCTTAGCTTTGCTGGCAGAAAGTGGTGCTACAGTAGGCTACTGGTGGGGATTTGATTAGACTAACGTCTTGAGGGGCAGAATGAGAGAGGTGAGTTTGCTGCCCAGCTCACTGAGACTGGACTTCCTCCTCTCTGCCACCGGTTTCTCCTTCTGCTCGATCTCCGACTTGCAGTCTGTGTTGTCGCAGGCCGTCCTGCAGGCGCGCGTGGGTCAGTTATTCACAAACACACTGTTCAGTTGCATGTTCAGATACAAGAATTGCTGCACAATCATAAAGATTCTGTATGTGCACATGCATACATGCACAGTTCATGCATATGCAGTCAAAACAGATATAAAATATTTTATAGGACGGATAAAAACAAGTTTGAAATCATTATCTACACTATGCAACAATGCATGTGCAGCAATTACATAAAACAAACCAACATAGCAATTTCACAATCATTTAGATATTTGGAGCATTATATGTGGTTATTGAAGCTAGTATTAGGTTCAGTATGTCTTTGCTGATCAAACTGTCCAAACATGTGACAGCAATATGCCATTAAAAATAATAATGTCCAAGCTCCAAGTTTACATGTTACAAAAGAAAATCGCTGATATAACTTAATGAGTTATTTAAAAAAAACTCTCCATGCAAGGAGGGACCAGATCCATAAAAGATGGATACTTTGCAGAGTGGTGTATTAGACTTTTCAGTCTTAATACGCTATTCTGGGATTGTTCAAGCAGCCCCTTTCATTATTACTGCTAATATCCATACAGTCTGTCAATGTGGGTTCAGGTTTTTTTTTTAATTTCAAGTTTGATCATGGCACTCAATTTCATTCAGATTAGTGTAACGTCATACTTAGCTTTCTGTAAATCATACAACACTCCTGAGGAGAAGCTAATTACTCCTACAACATTTTTGTTTCACTTTATAATATATTATGTAGTGTAACAGCTATGTGTTGAGGTTGTTTCCCTGCAAAACGTTTTTCATTTTACTGTTCATGCAGTCACCAAACTGGACTTTTTTTTTTTTCCTCCCTTCAGAAAAGGAAGGTTCAATTTACAGAACAAAGGAAGAACCAAAACAGGAAGAGCTATTTCTCACCTCTGTCATGTTCATCAGATAATAGTTGCACAAACTAAACAACTGAACCTTATTCATGGTTAAATATGAGTGAACAGACATTATTAGGGCAAGTGTTTCCCCTTACCAATGGAAAGGGAGAATTTCCAATTTTTTTTTTCTACTAAATCATTAAAGCATAAGTCCTGGCTTCTTATTCATACAACCAAGTGTTTAGTCTGCCTTTAACACTGCACTGAGACCAGAATATTTATGAAGTTAGTTTTGCTTTAAAAAGGAAAGCAACTGCTAGCGAGCTAGCTTGCTGGGTCTCTTATAATAACACTACTTGGAAAAATTAGTGGGCTACATTTAATTGTGTGGTAGGACAAAAATTGATTGGAACCTCTACACTCTAAAAATGATTTCCTTAAAAATTAGCTGCAGAGTGACTTAGTAAGTTGTAAACCACAGTAACCCACAGTTGAACCTGCAGTACTGACATCACAGCAGAGAGCAGCCATCTTTACGCATCTGGGTCCACTGTGAAAGGTTTGTTAAATGCAACCACTTTGGTACTCTTCTTAGCATGTCTTACCCCTTCATCATGAGAGAGGGCTCTTCAGTGTCAACCCAGGCTGCAGAGCTAACAAAACGTTTTAGAGGGGGGCGTGCTTTGCCTTTCCCTGCCACATTCCTGGAAACCATCGTTATCACATAGGTTCAACAACAACAACAAGAGACAACCCTATAGCAACATTAATTTTACCCTTAACACATTCAACATATTTTCCCCTTCAGACTACATCGTATTAAACTTTACTCGACACAAATTACCACAGATACAAATACATACCATGGGGATCGCCTAGTCAGTCTCTCTGCTTCAGCCTCTGAGCAGTCTTGTGTCTTGGACTGTTGTGGGGTAAAAACAAAATAAAACTCAAACTACAGCCCTATAGCAACAACAAAATCACTTTCCTTTCATACTCCACTCCAATCAATAAGCTCCAAGCTTGTCTGGTGAGTGCCAGCCCTAAATCCTACACTTAACAGACTATTAGGCTTACTGTGGTACAACACTAAAGTTTAATGTATGTAATTGTCATTGAAAGCACTCCTAAATGGATGGAAAATGCAGCATTCACCATTTTGTACTGTTTTTCCAGTGTACAATGTGAAATGTTAAACCCTATGTAATGTAATTAAAGTATCCCACAATGGATTGTGAATAGTAGTGTACTAGTGATTGCCACTGACCCAGCATTATAGTCCATTATGCATCATACAGAAGGAGAAGGGGTGGATATGTGTGCCAAGTGAGGAAAAGCTTTTTTTTCCTAAGGCCATAAAACTCCTGAACAGATAACACACACTGCTCACATGCAACAGACACACACAAACATTCAAAACAACCATTTGTGCAATATCTGTCCTTTAATTGACATATACGCCATACTGTCGATATTGCTGCTAAACCTCATCTATTTTTATACTCTATACTCAATGCAATATGCGCTGACTTTTTGATTTGATTGACTCTTATTGTTTTACATGTTTCACGTATTTTTCTTTTTCTTATGAGTATGTCTATATGTACATATACACATGCATTCAATATGTATGTACATATATACATATGTATATAAACATATTTTGTTACTTATGTATTACTATTCCTTAGTGGGGCCTCTTGAGTGTAGTTGTACAGCTCGAGTGACAATTAAAAAATCCTTGAATGGGGAGAATGATAAAATATAACAAGTGAATATAAATGACCATAAAGTACTTACTATTATTCTCAGTATTTCTTCCTATATTAATATAATACTAATAAGACAACTACTACTACTGGATGTGTATTAACTAGGGATGCATTTAGAGACTGAATTTTAGAGAACCGAAGGAACCAATCCTGATGATTTGTGACGGCGGGACTTAACACTTTTAGTGCATCCTTAAGGGACTAACACTGAATTCATGCTGGCATTTATTATTGAAGGTCCACAGTCATGCCAATGTTGAACAGGTACATTTAAACTGTGCGATGATGACAATGTCATTAACAGGGCCAGGAAAAAGAAAAAAAAGTTCAAATAGTTCCCAAAAGATTTTTTTCTTTTTGGTCATTTTCCCAGCAAACTCACTATATAGAGCTCTACATAGGGAACCCCTCTATAGGTAGTAGATAGTAGGTATTGCTTTCAGACACAGCCCATGAGAAAAGCAGAGCTCACTCACTGATTTTTAGTCCATGAAATATTATATTCTCACCATGTCAAATTGCATGTTGCCTCCACCAGAGCGAGGGATTGCTGCTATGCTGACACGCCGGGATGAAGACTGCCAGGTGAAAAAAAGGAAAAGAAAAATTTAAAACAATTACATGTGAACATTAGTTACATATCAAGCCAACATGAGTCTTGAGTGAAGCAACATGAGAACCATTTGTAACTGACCTTGTAGTACTGTGATATCTGCTGCTTCTTGCTACGGAAATCATCTGGAAAGAGAAGTTACTTTGCATTCTTGAGCTAGTTTTATTTGCAGGTGAAACACTGAATATTTGTTATAATGTATCTCAAGAGTTTTCCTGCCATTGCCACAACCATAACATTTTATTTGACAGGTTGTAAATGAAGAAATTACTAATTAAAAAGAAAATATAGTTGCTAACATGAATTAAACCTTGATAGCTTGTTTCTACATGTCCTACCTCTTTCTGTGTGTGACCCAAACGACCTCTCATTCTGCATGAGCGTCTCTCTCAACTCCAACAGTTCGGAGTGCTCCTTAGTGTACATCCTCCTCAAGTTCTCCACATGCTGGATCATCACCTCTACTGCCTTACCAATGCGACTCTCCTGACATTCACAAAGTTCCATTAAAACAGAATCACAGGAAAGCACAGTTTGTTTTGACAGTACAGGAACAGTAGCACAACACACAGTATAACAATGGAAAAAATATATGAATACAAACGTGATCCCACCTGATGAATAGCTCCTAACATCTCAGAGCGACTGGACACCCTGGTCATGGACTGGATGAGGATATCCAGATTCTTCTGGAGCCTCTGAATGATCTCCATGGACTGGTTGTCATCTTCACACAGAGGAATCAGAGCCTGGGAGGACAAAAAAGATGAGAAATTACAATTAAATTCTTTCTTTCTTATCATGACATCGATGCTTCAAACACATGTTCAACCCAGTAGCACAAAAAATCTATAAAATCAGTTCAGTTTGAAGTCTGGTACCCAAAATTTGTATCACCAAATTCAGTATTCGACCACATGTAAATTATGGTCACAATGTCCTGTTCTGTTCTTGAGTTATAATATGAAATAATAGCCAGGAAAGTGTTTCTGCAGAATATTTTAACGTTCGTTAAGTTGACCTTTTAGACACATTTGTGTGAAATAAATCTTTATTACTAAAAATTTACTTCAAGGCATTTCTGAGGCATTGAAGGGGGAGATGGATGGACAATGTGACCTAATACCTCTTACTCAAAGTGCTATTCATCCAGCCAGTTTGTTTTGGTGCAAGTTAGCACTAAACTACAACGTATCACCGCACAGAAGTAAACATGCATCGACTTATGAATGAGAGGTTGGTGTTTGTGACAGAAGTGAGTAGAATTATGCTTCTTCTTGCACAGTGATAGTGTTTTGGTAGGAATAAAACAATTCCAACATGAAACAGCACATAAGGTATCCTAAATTATATGTGAGATATGGCACACATCTTTACAGCAGATAGCTCCAAAACTGAGCAACTCACACCAAGTCAATTTAGACTAATAACGAAAGGAAAGAAAAACATGTATTAGTGATGTCGGGGTGAAAAATTCCATTGGCGTTCCATCCACAGAAAGCTTTCACACATTTGCAGACGGACCTGTAGTAAGCCCTGGCAGCTGGACACCTCCCTTCGGACATTTTCCTCAGCCAGGTTACGTGACCTTTCCTCCAACCGGAGTCTCTTCTCCAGGGTGAACATGTCACACTTGAAACTGAGTGCCAGGCGCTGGAACTCCGCCTGAAAACAAACCAAAAAAATAAAAAAATTCCTGACTGTAAAGTTTCTGGAATGCATTTTTGACTGCAAATAACACCTACCCACATGTTCTAAGTGTAGTATTATATTCTGCCACTTGTAGATGAGATTACCATTTTTAGCGACTCCTTGTTTGATTAAGATAAGGGTTTTCACCTGTCAAAGCCTGCATTATTGTGCTCTCTTAAATGTCCTCTTCATACTATAAATGGATCAAAAACCTTCCCTTAAAGCATCATTTACTTTAATAACTAATTATAGAATGCAGCTCAAAGATGTCATGGTATACATACCTCAATCTCCTTGTCACTGGGTGAGAGGCTGCAGGTTAAGAGACAGCAATCAGGACTCAGTGACAAGTCTTCTCATGTCTGCATGATTAAGTCATGTGCTACTATGATCATTTGCTGTGTACCTGTTTCTTTCTTTGTAAGTGTCGCTGTTGTCAGAGATCAGTGATGTCTCTGCTACAAACAAAAGGACATTTTCAAAGAGAAAATGGATTACCATTCACTTCAAAATGAAGTTGTAATTAATGTTAAAATCTAGCAGTATACAGGTATAATATGAAATCATACATTCCCTCTCAGTGGTCATGTTGCTTTCAGTTTCATCCCCCTGAACCTTGTGCTTCTCAATCTCTTCAATGCTGCATGACAAATCCTGCAGGATCCAGAAAAACATTACTGCCTCTCTACACTTCTGCTAAACTGTTAACTCCCATCCCTCCATGTTTATTTTGCACTACCCTTCCATTCTGTTCTCTTGATTCGATCTGTCCCGACTCCCCATCATAATAAATAATACATAATGGTAAAATGTCAATATTCAATGCTGGCCCCTTGATTCTGAATGATCAAAGTGATCCTGAGAGGAGTCAAATTGAAAGTAGGCAGTCTCTCTTCCTATCTTTCTGTTATTTAAACAAACACAAACACACTTGATTAGCTGGAACGACAACATTTCATGCAGAATGAGGACATTGATCTTGGAAAGAAGAAAACATTTAAAAGAATTATGCATTATAGATAGTAGAATTTTACATTAAATAACACTAAACACCCTGCATGTATGCGCTGAAATTTTTTCCACATATGACATTTATATTCTATAATCATATGTAAACGAATGTTTCAAGAATTTTACTCTTTACATTTGGTAATTATGGCCTACAGCTAAAAAAAATCCCCCAAATCATAAAATATTTCACTTTACATGTACACTATACATGAAAGTTGAACTTTCTGAATTAAAATATGAAAATGAATGAATATGAATTATTATGAAAGTTCTAAAAAAAAAAAAAAGAGATGCACTAGTATATACAGACAAACAGAAAAACACAAAAAATGTATTTCTGTTTAAAAAAAAAAAATGCAGGTCTAGTGCAAACTACAGTATAATGAGCATTAGCTTAGTCAAGCAAGTAACTTAATCCCCATTAATATGTATAAAATACTAACACAATATTTAGTTGAGAATTAAAGTGGGAATAGAGCAGGTCTTACCAGCTCCCTCTTTTTTTTGTAAAGGGAGAGAGACTCTTTTTTGGCTGCACTATCCTCCAAGAGGTTGGAGTCAGAGGTCCCACTGGCATGTGTGCTGGATGGCTGTGGCTGAGGAGCACTGATGTTGGATAGGGTCATTGCTCCACTGCTATTGAGTTGCTCTGTGCCTGGAAAGAAAAGTTAATGTATTGGTGGTCAAAGTTACACTCAGAAAGCACAAATAACCAGTCTTCTTGGAAATATCAGGTTCTCTCTTTGTCTCGTTAAAGCACACAAATTTAAGTGTTTTCCTTCCTACCTTCCATTCTGGCAGCTACTGTTGGAACCCCAGCTGTATTGTCCTGCACATTCTCTTCCGCTTCCACCAGCACTGGTAGCAGACATGTACTAGCACACATAAAGAGTAACTTTATACAAAAACATAACCTTTGCAAAAAAACCCAAAAAAAACAAATCTAAAACCAAACACCACGGAAAACAAAATTTGCTATATACGATCCAGAAAAAGCACCACTCCATTTGTAGAAAGTTAGGGCAAAAGGTTCCCTGAGCGAACAGTGGACAGTGAATTACCTGTCCTCTGCTGCTGATTGGTCCACTGACTGGTCCTGGCTCAGGCTCTGAGATTAACAACAGTACAGAAAGAGAAAGTGGGAGGTGGGGTTAGAAAAAGGCAGGTGGCCTTGCAGCAGTTTTCGACCCCACATTACAAGGAATAGTCAATGTTTAAAAAAACTCACATACCTGTCCCATGGTGGTGAATGGCTTTCTAAGATGTACAGTGTGGAAGAGAATGACTGGGCTGATTTCTTATGTAATGTGGAGCTATGCAGCTCTGTATACGTGTGTGTTGCTGAGAGGGGTGGTCAGGGAACAGGTTAACAGTGAAACAGTGCTAAGTAGTGGAGGCGGATGGCATGCAGTCGCGTGAACAAACACAGTGGAGCAAGGTGAGTGCTCAGAGCAATGCAATAGGATATTGTGTAATCGGTGTGCATAATATCTGTTTTAACACTGCTCGGGAGCTGCATAAGAGCATTATGAATCAACATTTTACCCAGTACAAAACTTGTAATGAAGGCTTCACTGAGACCTCATTTCACATCCAAAAATGCTGTCAAACAAAATTAAACTACTCAGTTACTTCTTGCCAGCATTCTCAACTAGTATCACATTCAAATGGAACACCTTATTTACCAATTTGAAGTTGATTCTTGTGGTAGCTAAATTCTCATAAAAATAGCTTCCTTTAAAAGTAAAAACCATTATTTGAATATATCCAAATGACTTGATTCACAAGAAACTCATGGTGTAAACCAGTAGCTAGGTAATTTAAACCTTTCTTGACCAAGCTTCTATGATATTAAATAAACATTTTAGGTTTGTTTTAGCTACAAAGCTTGATTTTTTTGGACCTTCTAAGACCCTCAGTAGGGGGGCAATCTATCATTCCTGCAGCAGTCAGGAGATAGATAACCCAAAATGATCGATCTCTCACCAGGGTACAAAGCAGACTGATGTAAAGCACAATCGCCACAAAACTGAGCCTTGCCAACAACATGAAAACGCTGCAAGCCCACGTGAGACTGAGGCTGAGACTGGGCAGGCTTACCATAAAGCCATCTCATTATATAGGGCATACAACAAGGCAGTTCATTGTAAACACTAATGAGTAGAGGCAGACTGAAAAGACACTAAAGATTCATTAAGTCAATGACTTTGCTATTAGACTCTTGGACATTACTGTAATAAAATATTTTTTCCTCACATTTAAAAAACAAAATGTGCAGGTGGTTATTTAAAAACACAAATCTTAATTTGCAACATTTCAACTTTCTCTTAAATGATGACCTGCTCTGCATTGATCTCTTTTGTCTTTTGTAAACATTATGTCCAAAGAATATTGAAAGCAGTCTATGACCACGGCGGCTATAAGCCACATGAAGTGTTTTGTACTTGCCTCCTTCAGCTGCAGATTTCATGCACGTTGAAAACCTATTCTGTGACTCCAAAAGCCATTGACTCCACTCATTAAAATGATTATCTGATCTTCCTCTTAATTTTACATCCCTGCCCGCTCATCTTCCTCTATGCCCTGAGCAGTTGAGAGAAAGGAATAGAGGAAGTTGTTCATTATTACACAATAACACACTTCCCCTCTGCCACTAACCTTAGAGTGGCTCATGGCTCCTCTGCTTGACGCTGCTTTGTCTTCTTTCCCTTCTCCCCTTCTTACCTCGCTGGTTGGCTGGGTGCTAATCACAGGTCAAGGGTCAACTGTTAGGCACCATTCAGTTTCTCAGTCTTAACTTATACACTTTCTACCCATCCAATGAGGCACAACTCATTATTGTGAAAGAGCAAGAAACGAGGAACAACCTTTGTCTCTTTGTAGGTGAACTGTGCCTATGCAAAATTTGTCTGCAGAGATGCTAATTGGGATGATCACTCCCCTTACAGCAAGGACAACACCCATTTGACTAGCAAATGTGGATCAAGTCATGCAATGAAGATGAAACAGTGAAATGGTGACACCGTCTGTAAAGACTATGGCTATTGATAACATTTATCTTCTTTAAATCCAATAGGGATAGTTTATGGTGCTATTTAAATTAGTCAGCATGCTGATTGAGGCCATTTAATCATATCAGCCCCATAAAAGGGAAGCTTATTTTTTTGTGCCTGTTAGGTGGGTTTTTCCTATCCAAGCACCAAATAAAGATAAGTGCCTGTGTATGAAGTTCCAGTTCAGGTGTGGAGCGCAAAGGTTGCTTTGCAGCTTGGTGTCAATTGTCATTGTGGTTTCTGTTTTTAAAACAGCTTGGTCACTAGTTACTCTGCCATTGAAAAGAAGAATGACTATAGGATTTATTCAGTAACATCTGTTGTGTCACCATCAAAAAAGCTACTGCTTTGTGTACAGTGATACCTCACTCAGTGTGGAAAATTTTTTAGCATAATTCACAATGAAGGGTACTGTGTGAAACCACAATGCAAAATCATTTGAATGATTCCTATATTGTAACCACTTAGAGGTAATACTTTGGAACAAGACACTTGGGCAGGCATAAGCCCTATTCAGAGCTGACATTACCATGTGCCCTGTTGGTATCAAATAAACAGCTCCAAGTACAGGTGTGAATGCCTCAAAATGCTTTAAGGATGTACTGAGGATGCTCTGGGGATCCAGACCACATTCAACGGTGGTCTTGGATGCAATCTCCATTTCAGCCGATTTCATTGTTTATACTAAATAAAGATGACAACATTTTATCAAGAGTAAACTGTGAATATTAGAAATACAGAAAACAGCATTCAACCTGCTTCATTCATTTTGCCATGGGGAAACACTCTTAAAAAATATATCAGTTACAGTATGTGATTTTATTCAGTGCAAACTGTGACACTGGGACAACTGTGACTCAGTTGTCTGGATTATCCAGGAGAGACGTAAGCAGACTCATAAATGTTTATTTTCTTTTTAATACAAATAAAGACTACATACAAAACTAGTGCATATAATAAAGGTTTTGTTTTTTTATAAAGAGAATGGTAGTCTATCCAATATTTCTTAATTTACCTTTCACTCTGGGTAACCGTCTCACATGATTCAGGTGCTGTATTGTCAGGAAGAACTATCTTGGCTGCTGGGGGTGTGTCACTGAGTGTAATTGTCTGCCCCTGGTCAGACATGTCACTCAGATTTTGGCCTGGACCACAGGAAGCCTCTGCAGTCTCAACACCCTCTGAATCTGCTTAAACAAGAAAAAAAATGGGTTCCTAATCGATGATTAAACTTGCAGTGTGATGGCCAGTGCCTTCCCGCATTACAAGTCATGGAGCAAACAGCTGGTATCATTTACTTGATCGTTTTCCCTCCACTTTCCAGGTGTCAAACAACACAAAACAACAAAAAAAAATATTTGGCTTTATTTGATTTAACATGTGAGAACATTTCTTTCTTCGTATACTTTGTGATGGGGTAAAAAAAAAAAAAGCAGCAAACAAAAACAATAGTTGATTTGCACAATTTGTAAATCTTCTCCATTATATGAAAGGAAGTAAAACTAAATGCAGTGCTGCATGATTTTCAAAAGTATTCAATGACTCCTGGATTAGCAACAAAGTAAAATAAATATTCCTTATACTGTGGTATGGTATGAGATGACCTTTATCTAACAATATTTAGTAAAGTTTCATCTCCTTCAAACAAACAGCAAGCACACCAAATCAGTGTGAGTCAGGTAATGACTCACACTTTACCTGTAATGTAAATAGTATACATTTGCAGGAATTGGGGGGGGGGGAGTAAAACAAAGAGAGCTATAAATAAAAGGAATTACAGAAAGAGAAAGAAAGAGTGAGAAACGAGGATCTTACTGTTGCTCTCTGAGTGGGACAGATCAGGGAGAGCATCTGCCTCTGGGTGTCTAATACTGACAGCTTGTGAGTGGGCGCTCAATGGTACTGCTGCCTCTTCCTGAAGACACACACATCAATATACATATTTGAACATTGGTGAAAAGACCAAATAAGCATCTCACATTAACCATGCAGCAAACAGCAGACCCACAATCAGCACAGAGAAACAAAATCTTTGTGAGATGAGGAGATGCCACTCACTTCCATACTGAGTGCAGTATGACAGAGATACTAAATTGATTTCAATAAGATTTCAAACATAAAAATAATTCCAGGAAAAGACACTGAGAATATAGCTACACAGCATGAGGTATAGTGTACAACAAGCGTGATTGGATGTAGAACACATTTGGATTTTTTTTTTCTGCAAATTCAAGCGCATAAAATCCCTTTAATTTAGTATAAACTAATGTTACATTCCTGCCCCTCTACATCAGTAAGTAGACGCTTGACACGAGCATGTAGACTGCAAGCGGGAGAGCAGAGGCTGTGGATCTTAAGTGAAGAGTAATTTGGTAGGCAAATGAGAATGAAGCTTAAAGAGCGGAATAAGACATTATTTTGATTAAAGAATATTTTTATAAGCAGGTTAGCATGTTTGAAATTTACAAGAAAGGAGACACAACCAGCATTTTAGATCATTTCCTACTTTTTCACGCTGTCATTGCTACACAGTTATTTTGGATTAATGGAAAGTCATTATAGCCACACAACAGCTCAGACATGTCTGAAAGAATGACAGGGACTGCTTTTAAATCCCTCCCTGTTAATGGTGCGGTCAAAGTTTGAACAATCTGAAACTTAATATAACAATATATCCTTGAATGTGTTAACAGGAAGCGTTTGCAAAAAAGCCCTTGCTTGTTTTTGCATTTCAAAACACATGTGATAAATGTGAGAAGAATTTACTTGACAGAAATAGTGGCACTTTCCTTACTTGTTGGGTACCGGGAATCTTTGATTATGTTGCCACCATATCTCGCTTTTGTCAGTATGAGAGAGCATTGTTACAAATTCCAAGTTGTTAAATTCACAATTCCAATTTGTAGTCATCATCTCCATCTGCAGAAGCAGTGTGGGAGATCAAACATCTACTGTCTGATTTGATTGACCAGTGAGGAAAATGTGATTAGCTCAGACTGGGGGCTGATCACTCAATGTAAATGAAAGTTAAAACTATACAGTCTGAAGTTTAGGCTTCAGTTTGGCAAAGAGACGCTCTGTTTACCAAAAAGACAATTTTTGGTCAAGCATTAATTCAAAACATGCATGTTTAATTTTTGTTAAAAAGCCTCAAGGCATCAATAACGTAACTTATCAATCTAGTTATTACAGAACTGAAATGCATAAAAACTATACTATAAAAAATTTGTAGATAATAGGTCAAAATATAATCTTAAGCAATCTAATAGTTCTAATTCTCATTGAAATAAATTTAAACATTTCCCACCACTGCAAAAAAATCTATTCATATAACAATAAACACCATAGATGAGCAAGACAAATTCTTAAAAATATATCACCTAAGAGATGCAAGCTGATCAATAAATCTGTTTTGGTTCACTACTGATTCCTTTTACACACCTAGCAGCTGCCCCGTACAACAACAGTCATCTATTGTTGAGTGAGTTGGAATTCAGTGTGTTGGTCAAACGCACCTTGGAAGTTGCAGCTTGCAAATAGGTTATGCCTTAAGAATCTGAGAATTCTGTTCAACAAAGTTAATTAATTGAGGTATTTTTTAGGATATTCATTAAATTTTTACCACTTATTTAGCAAAATATAAGGGAAACTCACAGTTAAAGGATGATACACAGGCATCATATTCAGGTACAAGTACAAATATGGTGAATCGTGATCTACAATACAAAATGTGTATCTAGTCAAATAACAAATGTACCTGCAGAGACTGACAGTTCACCTCTGGCTCTGCTTCAGTGCAAAATGCAGAGTCTGTAAAAGAAAGATGAGGTTGAAAACAGGCCAAGACAAGAAGCTGCTCATTAAGAACACAAACCCAAATCTGATTCTTTTACAGGGGTTAACAGCCTTCCAAAATGTAACCCCACCTTTTACCATAAAAGGTGGACTTGTCTATCATGTAAGGCATTGTGTGGAGGGACGAGCAGAAAGGTTAAAATACCATGCATGGCTAAGGTTGCATTAATGACCACATTCGCACTCTCGTTTTCTGTGTCTTTGCCTGCCAGCTGTTCATGCAGGCAGAGGAATGGGGGATTACCGAGCTCAGTTCGGGGCCTCGGAATGGTTATGCACCTTGCCATACAAGGACCTTGAGGAAGAGAGGATTTCACATATTGTGGAGACACACACACAAACACACTCCTACACGCACATATACACAAACCATCTCACACACAACCATTGTAAGGCCAGGGCCACAACCATAGAAGGCAGGGGTCTGCTTCCAGGGGCCTCAGACAGTGTATTTCCTTGCAGTGAGTGTGTGGACTGTATTGGTGCTTCAAGGGTGGTTGAGCACCCTGTGACTCCCATGGATTACACTGGGATTATCCACACACACTCACACACACACATAAATCAACACTACAAAGATAAAAACGGAGTCTGTAATCTGTTCTTAACCTTTAGAGTTTACCTTGTAAAGTGCTTTGTAAGACACAAAGAAACCTGCAATTTGGTGTCCCAGCAGCACATTTGAGTTAACTCTGGCCCTAAATAGAGCTTTTGTCGTCACAACTTTTAACTAATAAATAGCAAATTTATACCTAATCTACATTGAATTAAATGGCTTTGTATGACCATTAGTTTTTGGTGTTAGTTTTCACAGAAGACACCTGGTATATTAGTTCACATTCTTGTAATGTGACGCTATCTCAAGTGTTATTTCCCCATGTTAGTCCTACAGCATTGGAATCAGAGAAAGGAACAGAGTGCATGGGGGGGGTGTCATACATCAAAAATATTGAACCACATTTAGCTAAGGTTTGGCTTTATGAGGTTCCAGTTAGCCCTGGGCTAATTTGGCAGTAAAATGTGTTTCAAAGGCAGACTAAGAGAAATTCAGAACAGTTACTCTGCTTAACAAATAACTATATAGAAATGTATAAAGTTTTACATTTAGTCGTTCTCTCCAAATAAATATAAATCTCTATCACATATCATATTTTTAAATTGTAACTGCATGTAATACATATTAGAAATTGTGTTTTTCTAAAGTTATAGCATTTGCTAAACAGTTAAAGTGTTGGGATGTTGGCTGGTGTTTATTTTGTCCCCCCCTGGTGTCCCCACTCACCTCGATCCAAGCCTGCTGCACCATGCCCAAGCTGGGCCTCTCCAGAGAGGGCAGACAAAGGAGTGGACGTGTCTCTCACTTCTGCCTCTCCTGCTCTGTCTACCACCATCCACTTCTCCTCGCTATCCTCCTGGCCTCCTCTGTCTGCTAATTTATCGGCTGTCTCCTCAGGCCTGGTGTCTGTTGGGCCGCCCTGCTCTCTGCAATTCCTCTCGGCCAACTCGTTCTTCAAAAAGTCCTGAAGAGCAAACTCTTCATCCCAGTCCAAGTCATCACCGGGCTTAAAAGATAAAGAAAGAGATCGACAGGGCCTTGAAAAGAAAAGAATGCCAAGCTAAGATGATTAAAAAAAACTGAAAAGAGAAAGCAACAAATCAGACTTGTCCAACACATGCCCCTGAGAAAACGATGAAACAATTGATTTTATGGAGAAAAAAGAAAAAAAACAAAACAAAACAGCTGTACTGTTTCATCTGGACAAATAGAAAAAAAAGATAGAATTGAATAGTATGAAGCTCCAAAATTCACTTCAGATTAAACATAACAAATGATGAGTGAGAACAGTGCATCTATGCATGTTTACTATATGGAAATTTATCCACCTTAAGTTCATCTTGTTTGCAGTAAAAATAATGGTGCTGTCATGGAAATGTTCAAGTGTGCCTTTAGGCATTTTGTGTGAGGAGCAGCACGTAGGTGTGTGGCTGCATCTGAGTCTGTGTATGTGTCCACTTAAGCTGCCAACTCGCACTCAGCTCTCTTCTACCAGATACTCTGAATACAGAAAGAGCTCCATCACTGTTCTCCAAGCAAGCCCCTTAATATCCTCATACTGTTGAAATGTAATTCAAAAACATTTATAGTTGTATGCCAAATTTTGGCAACTTTGAGAAAACAAAATGTTTTAATGATTTTCTTTAATTGAAAAAATGCAAACATGGTCTCTGTAGGATATGGAAAAGGGACAATATTACCAGCAGACATTAATGCATAGTTACTTTTTTTCATGAATTGAGCAAAAAATAAAAATATAACAACACAATTGTGGTATGTGCGAAAGTTTGGACATCCTACACACTCAGTACTTAGTGAAACCCCCCTTTGGGAGATATCTCAGCGTACAAATGCTTTTTGTAGCCGGCTAAAAGTTTCAATTCTTCTACTTGGGATTTTCTCCCATTCTTCCTTGCAGAAGACCTCTAGTTCTGCAATATTTTTGGGTTGTCATGCATGTACAGCTCTTGTAAGATCTAACCACAGGTAGATGTTGCCCACATCACTGGTCCTGATTATCCTAAATCTTCCTGCAGCTTTTTTACAGTCAAATGGGCAGTTTGATTTGCCATTGTGACCAGTTTATGGGCAGTTTTCTCTGAGAGTTTACTTGGTCTTTCAGATCTCATCTTGACCTCCACATATCCCCTCAACTGTCATCTCTTAATTATGTTTGTGTAGGTTCTCAGTCATCCAGGTTGAGGTAGTCTTAAGTGCTTCAGTTGAAGGCATCTGGACTTCTTTTTGAGTTTTGGCTTTCATCAGAGAGGTTTTTTTTTTTCTGAAGAAGCCTTTCTCCTGCAACGTGGGCATCATGAACTTTCATTTTCAGACTTTTACACAGCTTCTTAGAGGAACCATGGCTGCTGGTGGTGTTTGGTGGTGTTTGTACAAGTTTTGAAGAGTCAGAGTATTTAAAAGCTTTGAAACTGGAACCAGCTGCCACTTCCTAATGACACCTGTGGTCAGCTAATCTTAAAATCTTGCTTATAAAAAAAAGCTTGTAAAAATTTGTAAAAAGAATTGGAGGCTTGGGAACACTAAGCGTTCCCAAACTTTGCACATGCCACAACTGTGTTTTATAGTTTTTAATGTTTGTTTAATTTATGAAATAAAAAGTAACAAAGCATTAATGTTTGCTGGCAATAGTGTCCTCTTTTCCAAATCCTACAGAGACTGTGTTTTGATCTTTTCTATCTAAAAAAAAATCATTAAAATCTGCTTTTTGTCAAGAGGATGCCAAATTTTGGCATGTAACTGTACATGGAAATGATCAACGTTGAACATACAGAATGCCAAACAGATCAAGACTCATGATGGTGAACTGTGTAGGTTACACTTCACAGACACATTCTACTAGTATAAAGAATGACTATAGATTAAGATTTAAAGATTATTTCTTAGATTAGTGGAAACCAAGCACCTGCTGCTGTTTATTGAATAAGGGTTTAGTCCATCCCTCATCACTGACCTCTTTCTCTGGTGCAGGTGTCTGGCATGAGGCCTCTCTGCTGTCCTGAGGTGTCTTCAACTGTTCCAGCTCCTCACACAGCTGCCTCTTCTGGTTCTCCTGCTCCTGCACCCTGTGCGCAGCAATACATAATCCTGGTCATTAAAAACAGTTGAAGGACTGCTGCTTTTTTATAAGGACATGAGGAAAAAAACATCATCAAAGCCCCATTAAGTGGGGAAAACTTATCCTTGTAGACAGTACAGTGACATACTGTACCCAATCCGCAGGCCCATGCAGTGTCCCATTCTGTTGCCCAGGGTGACCAGTGCCAGTTCTCTGACTGGCCCAATAACAGGGTCTTCACTTCAGTTTTACAGATCTAGTCCCAGCCTGATTGTCTGATCTCAGCCTACAAACAAAACCTCAAATAAGTCTGACAACAAAACAAAACACCATCTTGTAGTCAACTCTAATTCTGAACGTTCTTCAGTTTTCTTTTCTCTCAAACAATATTAAACTTCCCAAGTTTACTCTGGCAACTGAGCAGCAGTAAATCCCAGCTGGACAGCCTGACCAGTTCCCCCTCCTCAGTCTGATACTGTATCACACAGGCTCTGTTATATATCTGAAGGGGACGGCCGTCTCCATGAACACACGCATAAACAGACACGTACATGGCACAAAGCAATCCCATCCACAAAGAGAGTAAAGCCTAGTGTGCCAGATCCTTTGAGGTCATTTGAGTCAGGATGATTGACAGGTCTTTCCTCCATTCAGCAAAACTGATTGGCCAAGTGCACAGCACTCAAGAGCAGAAACCCACATCGCAGAGATCTGACATTGAATGCCCTGGAACTTATTGTAATCCAGTCAGGACCATGAGAAG
Organism: Mola mola; assembly: GCA_001698575.1. Classification (NCBI taxonomy): domain Eukaryota; kingdom Metazoa; phylum Chordata; class Actinopteri; order Tetraodontiformes; family Molidae; genus Mola; species Mola mola. Next base: position 113,505 of record KV751390.1, read on the forward strand.
TTTAAGATCCTGGAAGCTCTGCAAGGACCCAAACAAGACAGATTTATTAAGTGTGTCTCAGCAAACCCTGTAACTCATTATGAACAGATTGTATACTTACTACACAATTAGGCGTTCACCTCTTACTAATGTCTTTTTTGTTTTTTTTTTCAGTGACATCAGTCGTATATTATCTAGCCAAAAAAATTAATTCTTTAGATCTTTCTACTAAGATTTAATTCAGCCAATGTGATCACTGCTGCACAACAGCAACTCCACCCTAAAGAAATGATTTCCTACCTTACATCCAAGTTGTCTTTGATTATCCAGCACAAGATCCACTGCCAATCTATTATTTTTCATCCTCCTCTGGTATTTCTGTTTTCCACTGCTCTCATACCACATTCATCACCCACTTCAGCATTTAGCAGCTCTTACATTTCCCACTGCCCACTGATTTTCACATTCACAGTCACAAGGGAGTGCAGACAACAAAGATTTGCTTACCTGACTGAAAGGTGCAGGATCTCAGTGCGGGACCTTCTCATGTTACTAGCCATTTTGATCAGCTCCTTCTCCAGCGAGTCTGTGTACTGGGCCAGCTGGTCCAAGCTGAGGGCCCAGTCTGCCCGTCTTGCGTCCAGTTCAGCCTGCACCGTCTAAAGGAGAACAATGCCAAGGGGTCAGCTTCTCGCAGGGCCCAAATAACACCTTTTTTACACCTCCAAAAGCTCAAAAAGCACACAATATGTCCATGTCAGCCATCACAATATAGAGAACCGACAGATGACTAACTTGCACTGGTAGAGCTCTGCTAATGAGTCTCATTTGGTATGTTTACTGCTCTATGGCAGTACGTGGCTAACGAATGCAGAGTGGGAACAATGCAGGTGGGGGGAGAACAAGAAGACAGAGAGAAACAGAAAGTTGGAGTGAGGGAGGAGGGGAGTGGGTTGTGTTCATGCTACAATACACCGACTTAATAGCACTGCTTGGTTGGGGCCTGCTGGAGAATTATATAAAGGTAGAGATCGCTATAGAGGAGAGATAGTAGGCGGGAAGAGAAGGATCCGAACAGGCAATGCTGGATGGATGGAACAGAGAGCAACAGGTGAACGGAGAGCAATATGGAAATTACATTACATAAGTTTATGATTCACATCGAAACTAAGTACTTTTTTAGCCTGAAATCAACCAATATGCCCTTACTGTTGCCTCTACACATGCAGTACTGCAGCATTGTGAAACTGCAGCTTTTCATTATCTATGTTAAATAGACACAGAATAAATTAAAATGGCTCTGAAAGTGCATGTCTTACCTGGAGATTGGTGTCTGTGTAGCCCTGAAGTTGTGTAAGGCCGTCTACCGAGCCTCTGATTGTAGACAAGACAGAGTTGGTTTCCTGTTTGAAATCTTTTTTCTGAGAGAGGAGATGGTGAGAGAAGTATTTGAACCCAAGTACTAAAAAAAATATTCATAACATAACTGCTTCAATAAAAACAGAAAACATTATACCACTGTAATTGTACTTTTTAACCTGGTAGCTGAATTTGAACAAAAAAGTTGTTCAGATAAAGCGCAAAAGATGAGGCAAACCACACTGACTTTTTGTTTAAAAAAAAAAAAGCACTGGGCCATTATTTATAAATATTTACATTCTCCAGGGCTGCAAAAGGCTTTAGTCTATCCTAGCATCATTGTGCAAAAGCACACTGGACAGGTCGTCAGTTAATCCCAGGGTTTACGTATAGAGACAATTAAACTACCATGCAGACAGACATACACACATATATATATATATATATATATAAAGAGGCTCTACTCAAATAATGGGAACAGAGTGACAAGTTGAATATAAATTATTTTATAAAAGAGAACAGAGGGATTTTACAAAATGTCCACTTGTCACCAATCAAAGTCTATCAAGTCTATCTATTCAGTCTATTAAGTAAATTATAGAACTTAAGTGTTAGACTGGCACACATGCTTAATCACATGTAGTTACCAGTTTATTTAAGAGGCTCTTAAACTCCTGAGCCATGTGTTCAGGGCTGGGTCCTTGCAGCATCATTAACACCTCCCTGTCCAGTGTCTCATCCAGTGAGGAGGCAACACTCATTGAGGTAGACAAATAGTCAACTCCATGGCGGGCCTACAGGAGACAGCAATTTATTTACAAAAACAAGCACAGGAGACTAAAACTAGTCATTGACAGGCATTATTGGCATAAAATTTCTCATAAAAGCACCTGATGCATAGGCACTATATCATAAAATATCATAAAACTGTTTGGCTGCTACAAAGAAAACATTCAAAAGGCGAAGATAATTTGAATTGTCTGTCAGGAGTAAAATACCAGAGACTTAAACGCTTTGAACAGAGAAATCAAAATTAAGGTCAGAATGAGAAGATAAGGAAAAAATGAAAATTCAATTCAAAAAAGGATTGCAGACAGCAGAGAGAAAAAGAACCCCGAAAGCATAAAAAGCAGACAGAGTGGGGGTGTGCTGACCTCCAGTGGCGACTGTGCCAGAGCCAGTTCTGTCTGTAGAGATCCTGAGCTGCTCTGGTTCAACCTGTAGGCTGCCGACAGAGGCAGACCAGCACTGTGACAAACAGAGGTGAAGATCAAAAGTTCTTAAAGACATTTTTAGAAAATAATGTAATGAGAACTCTTTTCATGTTTTAGATCAGAAGTGGCAAAATTATCAGTTTGTGGCATATAGTATAGCTTATGCTCTGCAAATTAACAATTTAAAAAAAAAAACCAAACAAAAAAACAGCTTACTTCATTTTTCTTATTAGGAACCCTTATTATCTCAAAACCTCACTCCATGGTTAACTTACCCAGATAGGTCTGGGTGTATCATCTTCATCTGATTCTCCAACTTGCTCTTATCTGCTCTCAGGATCTGGAATAAACAGCAAAGACGCCAGCATGCCTCAGTCCATATGATTAGTTACCTCCTAAAGCAACACTGTCAAGCACATGACCTTTTGTCAGAAATGGGTGATTTAATATCCACAATCGGTCAGCCAATCACTCACATGCTGATAAATATAGCAACATACTGGACATAGCAAAGAATTGCAGTGTGTGGAAAAAAAAATCATTTTGCTTTTTAAATGTTGTTTCACTCCCTTCATTCAATATTCTAATTACAATTTAAGTTTAAATTAAGGCCTGTGGCCTGGAAGACCACAAAAGACCACTACAGTGGATGATCACAAAATTATTTTTCTCAATGAAGAAAAACCACTTCATAAGTTTCCGAAGTAGACTTATCTTGTCCATGCCTGCCTCTTTCTGGAATCAGGTTATCTGCAAACTATTATGAACTTAAAAAAAGTGAATGCAAGTATAAGAAATGGGTCATGAAGACCAAATAAAATGCCTGCACTGGCACACAGAAAGAGCAACTAAAGATATCAGGAACATGTGAAAGCAGACGTTCACACTGACCTCTGTGATGGAGGAGTATTCCTCCACTGCTGACCTGAGATCATTTATTTGTCTGCTTTTCTGTAAAAAGTGAACGAGAGGTTTTAAAAGAATTCTAAGGAGGTTGCCTTGATATAAAAAATATTGATGTTTGTTTTTGCTTATCAGCAATACATTTGGTAGCTGAAGCAACTGGTTTTACAGGTTGGGGTTTTTTTTACTGAATGATTGCTGAATGTATTCAAACAACTGGTTTTACAGGTTGGGTTTTTTTTTACTGAATGATTGCTGAATGTATTCAAACAATTTCATTTGCTGAATAATCGCAGCTGCAACAATTAACTTTAAAGTGATAGGTGAAAAATAAATAGCATGTAGCACTGACCTCTTGTATCACAGCTTCCTTTTCACTAACATCATCATCAAAAGAGTGAATCTGCACCTGTGGACAGAGAAAGGACATAACAACATAAAGAAATTACAATACAATGGAAGTGTGTTGGAGGGTTTCAATTCATGAGAAAAATTTACAATGGGAAGGTCATTTTGTAAGGAAGGCAGATATGAGCTCAGAAAAGGCCAGGAAGGAAAAATGTGTGAAAGACACTCCGCGAGCAATGAGAGGCAGGGAAGGCATGTAATAATGCAAAGCTAAATATATAAAAAAGAAAAAAGAAAAAAAATGGACAGGCAGTAAAGTTACCTGAAGGTCAGCGTTAATGTCACACAGCTCTGTTATTCTCCTCTGAAGCTCATCCAGCTCCATTGTGACCTTGATGTTCTGGGGAGCCATCACAGAGGAGTAAGGTCAAATCATTTTATGAAAACACTTGAGAGAAAAGTAAGTCATCCGTCTATGTGCGAGTATTACTGATTAAGTATGAAGTTAGGTATTTTAAGTCCAAGATCATCTCTGGACAGCTAGGTACCTCTTCCTGAAGAGATGCAATCTTTGAAACGAGACCCTGGTTCTCTCTCTCCTGAAAGAAAGAAAAGCCATCAATTGAAGTTTTGGCAGCAAATGCTTGCTTTCTCATCTTGACCTTAACTTTTAAAATTAAGAGTCCAAAAATATTTAAGAGGCTGGAGAATCTGTAAATGAATATTGACAATTTTGAAATACATTTTTACCATTTCGTTCAAAAGTGAAACGGCAAAATGCTAAAGACCAAGATGTACTCAAAGCTTACTCACTTTTCTATCATAGGCAAACATTCTCTCAATTGAATGGTAGACATGTATGAAATTTACATTATAGTCTCTTTGCATGCTGTGAAATCTTATGTGTAAAAATATGCGGCTGAAACAAATGCACAAGTCAAAATGTGCCCTGCCAATATACGACACTTGAACAATTTGTTTGGAAAGAGGTGTGTTCGTCTAATAAGATTCTAGTAATGCTCCAAGTAAAAAAAACATTACTTTTATGTCCACAAGAAGTAATGCAAATAGAAGTGTCTGCACCAACAGCAAAGTTTGAAATTTGAATCCAAATCAAAAAATTTGATGCCTTTATGATTGAAAACACTACATTTTGGCTGTAACAAAACATACACATACACATGCCAGCTGTTTACAGAGTGAAAGCAGAAAGCATTTTAAAGATCGTTCTTGTACTGCCTGAATTGGACTGACCATATGTTTGCTGTGTGCGGAGGCGCGAGCTCTGCCTTCCTCCGTACAGTTTAGAGTCGCCTTCATCTCCTCCACCTCCTCCTTAAGCATCTTCTCCTTCTGAGCTAGCAGTTGGTTACTGTGTGAAAACGCAGATATTCATCAAACCACTGCTACAATAAATCTATTCTGTATTTGCATGCACATGGATCTTACACCCTGGCCTTGCTTCTTAGCTCCTCATTCTCTTCGGCCAGTTTCTGATTGGTGTCCTCCATGCCCTCCACCACCTGCTTCATCTTCTTCACCTCCTCTTGGAGCTTTTGGTTGCTCATCTGAAGGTCCGCAACACAATACACCAGCTCTGACGTCTCACTGAGGGAAGAAACAAACACACAGACATGCATGTGTTTTACCAGTCAATGTTTCATTTTATTATTTCCAAATATAAATTTGTATATGTCCCTGCATATTTAGTATTCTTTTTTTCACTATGTTATTTCAAAATGCATGCGTCTCATTCAACTGAAATGGATGTCTGACACTTACATTATAATAAACTGTGACAACAATGAGCATGATGGTGGAGACCTCATTTAAATGACATCTTGAGCTTTCCAAAAACAACAATAGTTGGTGGTCTAAACCACAGTCAGATGTTAATGAAGGGAGATTAGGCTGATCAAAGATGCTAACAGTGGAAAACAGCAGCAAATCCTGAATAAATGCAGTAGACTCACAATCCCCTTTAAATCAAAGCTGATAGTCTACGTCAATCACATCTTGAATGCTCTTTTAAAATCCAATGTTTTGTGTACAGAGGAAAATCAAAACTTGTGTCACTGTTCAAATACTGATGAATCTAACTGTAAATACCTTCAAACGTTGAATGTTGATAACAGAGAGTTAAAAACAAGGAAGGTTTGCCATTTTAACATAAAATGCCTCGCCACGGCCAGTTGTATATCGGGTAGTAAAGCTAACGTAGCACAGCACCACTGTGTCCTAAGTCTTAAACATTTAAATGCATATTATCAATGCATTTAAGCATTGATAACTCCAGCCCAACACTTTTGCATTGACATTTACTTTTGGACGCTGTCTCACACTGTCCAAGTGTGTTTACAACATTCAGTTTAACACACATACCAGATTTGCAATAATTAAGTATGGACTTCAATCACTTAACTAAATTAAAAAAGCGTCAAATGATTAAAACAGTATTGTGACAAGTCTGCTGAAGACAAAGTGATGATATCTCTATTTTTACACAAGGATAGGAATTTCATGCGTTTCATGAATTATAAGAGCAGACAGACACACACACAAAAAAAGGTGTTGCAGAGTAACACAAAAATGCACACCCTATCCTATCACTGATTCACACACACACAAATCACTTACAATTCTGCTCTGGAGGCTTCCCCTCCAAAGGCCTCCAAGCTTCCTGAGGTCATATTGAGCAGCATGGACCTCTTGGCTTAAACACAGATCCAAACCACATTAAAACATTTAAAGGTCTGTGTTTCATTAAAATTAGCTGTATGTGTATATTGTATTCTATACATTCTACTTGCACTCACCAGACAGGCTATCTCTGAGTTTGATTGAATCCTGAGTGACATCCTGAGTCAGCTCTTCCCTGAGACACAACAGAGAAATCAAACAGTGGAAAGAATCAGTTAATTTCGAGATCACCTTCCAGAATTTGGCGGCCATGCGCTATGTGGTTGCTTCAGGACTCCTAAAACATGACTGAAAATATTTGTTGAACCATTCCATTTCTGGTGCCAGGAACAGGGAGAACTTAACAGCCCTCTGCTCAGTCTGAAACCTCTGTAGGATGTACACACAGAGAGGAGAGAGTGCTGAGGAGGCTTTTAGGCTAGCAATAATACAAGTGTGTGACCAGCCAATTTATGATGCTATACATTTATATGTATACAAATAAGAAAATAAGCTCAGCACTTGAACTAAAATGTGTTGAAGTGAAAAGCATGTGGATCATATTAAAAAAAATAGCTTGAAGAAAACAGAAAAACAAAATACGAAACAAATACTAAATCACACACACAGAGACCACCTCCAACTAAATCTCAAAAGAAACAGCAGATACACATCCAATAATTTATCCTATATTGATGAAAGATTCTCTACTGAGAACCTAAAGGAGATTTCTCTTTCATACACAGCATGTACTGTAGCTACAGAACAGACAGACGTAGATTCAGAATGTTGCTTAAGGTCAAATTGTCCCTAAGGAACTTTGTATGTGCTGGGACCATGTGTTGGGGAATAAAGTTTTTCATTTATAACAACCACTTGTCAGTACCCGTTGTTGCGGCAGTCCTCGATCCATTCCTTCATGACAGCGTGATATGTATCCAGGTCAATTGAGACGTCTTTGTGTTCCGGATCCAGCATGTTGCAGAGATCCTCCAGTCCGCTGTCTTCTGAGCTGCGACTGGTGGTATGCCTCAGGTAGTCCACAATATCGGACACACACACTTTACCTGCCAGAAGAGGCACTTTTTCATAACTGGACGCTTTTATACAGGACGCAGTCAAAGTCAATGTCAATTCTCAATCATTTTGTCTGTAAAGTAGTAAAGAAACACTCTCTTCAGAATTCAGTTATCACAGCAAGAGTCTAAACGCTGTGCTAATTTTCTTTCATCTTAAAAAAATCCACACACTCAAAACACTACCTAACTATCATGAAATCGTGTATACATTTCCATACATTTATACACACATAATTTTGCTATATAGTCTGATGAAACATTCAAAATGTAAAAGATGTTGACGTCACAAACAGCAAAGAAAGAATTACATCTATAATCTTCCTCAAAATTGCTTTAAAAAAACAACAACAAATACTTATCCTCCACACATTTGTTACAGTTGTATGTTCACGCCAGAAAATATTAAAAATGTTAAGAAAACCCAGCTATCTCTGAACTCGGGAGAAAATGTGAAGGCTACAGAGATAAATGGAACAGATTTGTGTTGCAGTAGTATTAGGCACGACAAAACAATGCCAATATTGTGTATCTGTACGAGTCTGAAGGAAATACCTTCGCCTTCAACAAAAAACAAACAGTATCGCTATTTTTTTATGACTTCTGTATTGAGTTTGGCACAGGACTTGGAGTGCATAGCACAATCACTGAACGTGTGTGCATATGTGTGGGTGTACCTCGCTGCTGGGTATCACAGGCATAGAAGATTGTATCAAGTAGATTCTCCTCACAGATAAGGCTGATTTCTGCCATATTCTCCTTCCTGTTTTCAGAAGCCAGGGAAGATCCTGAGTATGAGCAACACAAAGACAAAAATCAGCATACAGTGAGCTGAGCAAAGCAAGCACATGATAAGTTTTCCTTAAGGCACAGCAACAGCTACAATAGTCTTATGGTCTGTCACACTCTCTGCAAAAAGTTTAGTTTTTAGGGCTGTAATACAACCTCATACTATGTTTGCAATGTGGTAATTTGATTAAACCCTTTAAACTAGTATTTTGCGACATGTAAGCACAACAATTAGATCAGTTATGACTTACATTTTTGGAAAAAAAAAAAAAAAAAAATGATTTCAGGTTGAGACCAAACCTGCCTTAAGGCCCCAAATCAATTCCAAATTAAACAACATACACACAAAAAAATGCCTGGAGTGTGAATTTTGACTTTGTAGCTTATTGTTATTGTTGACTGAAGAATGGCTATGATTATATTAGCTATATTATATTGGTAAATCACAGGTATATTGGTATCTTTGTATTTGTTTATTTATTTTTTTTACAGAACAGAATGCAAGATAGCATTAAGTTACTTGTGATATTTACAAATTATTAAATTTCCACTACATTTTAGTTTCGTTGCACTGATATATTTCAGACAATACTGTCGAAGAGTAAGATATCTTGCCCTTGTGCACATCTTTGTTACAAGCCTTGACAACTGCATTCGGAGGGTCACTGCAAAAAAATGAGTGAATCCAATATATTTATTTTTCTTTTCAATCTCTATCATTATCCATTATTACACCGAGTTGCCCATCCAAGAGTTAATATTACAAGATGTAACATTTTCAGTCTACAACCTAAAACTTGTGTCCAGGATTCACTATTTCTTGCTGGTGCCAATAATCTTAAATATCAAATATGAATTATCTGACAAAATAATACACTTTGTTTCACAAATTAACTCAACTTTTGCTCTATTTGCCCCCATTTTGCCAAGCTTTCACCTGTATGTCACAGTCCTCATCAGTGGATAAAATCTTATGGAATGTGACTTAAAAGTTCTCGAAAAGTCAGTCAGTACAACTGAAGTTAAACTTTGTTGTGTTGTTTGTAATGTTATAAAATCACGCTGGCTCGTCCCTACCTCCATCTCCCATGGACAGTCTCTTCACAACCAGAGCTGGGTAAGGCAACTCACATTCAGGTGAGTTCCCCGCATCTGCGGAGCAGAAGTTCAGGTTGCAGGAAAAGGTGTTGTGGTTTGGGGTGAGGGTATGACTGAGAGGCGGGCTCCTGCTTGGGGCCTTATTTTCAGGCAGCACCGACTGGGGCCCTCGTGTGAATGTAAAGTAAGGGGACTCTTTGGATTGGCCTGTGGGTGTCGAACAGTACCTCTGCCATGTCTTAACTTGTCTCCAATCACTCCCATCAGCACCTCTCCTCTCTCCCAGGGTGCTAGTGATAGTGTAAGTGACGTTAGCTGGTGTGGGCAGATTGCATGCTGGGGTGGAAAGGGGGACAGAGGATCCCAGGCTGCTTGCCTGGGAAGCTGCAGAGCTCGGCAAACCCATCCCTTTGCCCTTCTCCTTCACGCTCTCTTTGTCCCTCTCCCCTTTGTCTCTGTGGAGGGCCCCTTTCTTTAGCATGGCCTCCAGGTTGTGCCTGAAGCCACACTGTGGACTGTCGTAACTGCTGGAGGAGAATTTCGGAATCTGGAAAGGTGAATTGGGCTCACGGTCACCGCGCCACTGAATAGTCTGCAGTTTGCGACAGATGCTGTCCACAGGGTTGTGACGACGATTGGGCTGGGGCGTGAAGTAGTCCATGCTGCTGGTAGCAGGGCTGCAGGGCTGGCTTCCCAGTTAGAGGAGAGGCTGAAGTCTGTAGAGAGAGAATCAGTATTTCTTCTTTATCGCATATAAAATGAAGACAAAAATAAGGAGAAGGATATGGTTACTCTGCTGGTAGATGACCAACATTGCATAAAAACAACAACATGATAATACTGGATACATGGCACGTTCAATGTGATATGATTGTTCTCACTGTTGTTCCAAATTTCAGAGGTCGTTGAGAACTGGTAAACAGACAGGAGGCAGAGAGGGACAGGAGAAGGGAGGATGTAGGAAGAAAAGAGACAACTGATCTACAAAATTTTTTTTCCCTCCCTCACCAAACAGCCAACTAAGCAACGACCTAAGAATCCACATTTACTATACATGCAAACAGGTTTCAGAGCTGAATTTTTGTCTCCTCTCTGTGGAAAATTAAAGCCGCTGTGATAACAACTCAAACAGGTGTGCAAACGAACCAATGATGAGTTTCCAATTTCAGACACAATGGCATGTATTTCAGTAAATACCTAATTTCCCTCATGCAGTTAAAATAAAACCGTTTAAAAGGGGTATCATAATGCATTATAATTAAGGAGTAAGCTGCTTTTTAGTCTAAGCGGCAACACAAATGCATTTAGACTTTTAAGTTCCAGCCACCAGTCATACTACCATGACCATTCATTTCTTTCGACTCGAGTGCACATTTATCTTCATACATTGACAAGCAACTGACCACCTCCTCTAAAATAAAAATAAAACACATTCAGCTTCAGCTTCTTTGTTTTTGTTACCTTTTTAACCTTCTAGTGCGAACACCCACGACAAAATGTTTGGCCAGATATCCAGCAGGTAGAGTAGAGCTTGGTTCTCGAGGCAGACGCCGTTCAAAACTCTACGGCTGGTTCCCCCCTCCCCTCCACCCCGCCTCCACCCGTTAAAATGAGCCAACACCGCCTCCCCGTGGCCGGAACCTGAAAACGCACCGGGATACAATTCCATGGCGACGGTGCTATACTATTTAACATTTTTTGACGATGACAGTGGCGATTCAAGAGTCTGTTGGGGCCCTAAGCAAAAAAATAACTGGGGGCCCCTCCAACCAGCACTCCCCATCAATCTGTTATAAAAATTGTGATACTAAAAAAAAGTTCACATTGCTGTTAAAAAAAATAGAGAAAGAGAGAAATAAAAATGTAAGTAATTAAATAACTTTTGGTCCAAGTACCACTGAAATTTGCAATCTAGTGATAAAGATCGTGTTCACATTAGAAGAATGTAATGTAAAGAATAAAACTCATATAAATAGCTCAAAAATAAGTAGAAACATAGTACAAAATACTATGTCTTACAAGTGAATGGTTTTCTTACACGCTCACTGGGACATCCATACAGTACATGGTTGGAAGAGGTGTTCTTCGACACAGTGTGGTTGCTTGAGCAAAAGCACAGGTACACAATATACAATGAATGCCCCCCTGCACAAAACATCTTTGTGCATGGAGCACAACTGACAATTGCCTCATTACATAATCAAAAATCTGGGAATGTGAGAGGGCAGAATATGAACAAAAGAGTCCAAATAAGCCACAAAGTCTGTAAAGATACAGTCATAGTCTCTTGGCGTGATGATATTTGTACAAGAGATAATCGTACTCATGCCGGGTTGGGCTTGGAGCAGTGTGAGTGAAGGCCAGCGGGGGGGAGTGGGGAGGGGGAAGGATTGTGTTTCGGCACAGTACAAAGCAAATGGGCCAAGTGTGAGTGCGTCTGCAGCGGAACGTACTATTGCCCCTCTCCTGTTTTCTTTTATACTCTTCCTCATTTTCCCCTCCCAGACAGATAACTCCTTTTCATTTCCCTTAAGGGACTTTTAGTGACTACATTTACGTGCACAGTATACTCTGATATTCTGGGTGTATATTCCGGTTAAGGCAATATTCTGAATAAGGTGTTCACATGCACACCAGCTAAAGGAATATTCCTGTTTACTTGTTGATGTATGCCTCTACTGTATATAATTTGGAATAAACCAGCAACACACCCTAGTATTGATAGCAGTGTCATGACATCAGACATTTTTTCCCTGCTGTTTATGTCCATCAAAGCATCTCATAATATTGATTTCTCTCAAAGTATTGAGCATGTACAGCATAATGTTTATCCCTTTCCCCAAAAATGACACCTCCTCATAAGAGCCATGGTGCATTTATTTACAAATGCTAGTAGCTGTAAACAAGGGTATGCATTGAAAATTGCTTAAGATGTTAAATTGTCTTACATAGACTAAAGCTAACATAGCATATACCCCTTTGTGGCTTCTTGCAGCCATGTCCATTGGTGATGCTATTTTAATTAGGTTCATTTAAACGTTTGTTGTCAAAACAAAACAAACAAAAAAAAAAACCAAGCAGGCAAACTAACAGTGATAAGACAGGTTTTGAACCCGAGCAAGCAGTAAACCGTTTTAAAGGGAAGAAATTACGCACGGTCGGTTGAAGCTCCATCACATCCACCAGATCCATTACAGTAAGACGTCTCTGCTGCGATCCAGGTAATTTCTGTTAATATTGATTTATAGTCTAACTTTTGAATGTAATACATTGAATAAAATAAATATTTGAGATGCATTTTAAGCTTTTGTAAAGCATATATTTAAGTGTACAATATTGCATTAAAAAATTATCTAATTAGAGGCAAGGTTTACTTAAAACTCATTTGCATATTAGGCCTATAATGCAGCGTCACTTATTACTGTATATATACGTCCTATATGATCTACTGTTTTGTCCCAAATGAGTGTTTCTGCTTTAAAAATATATTTCTATACATTTCTTTTTTATAAACAAAATACGGGAATAAACTATGGACATATTATGGCTATACAAAACGAGCTGCAATTATTTTATAATCTTAAAAATGTTGCACATAATAAAACCTATGGCATTAAATATGCAAAGACATCTGATGCAATACAGCCAACAGGAAGCAAGGAAAAGCAAAGTAGGTTCCGCTAGATCGTCCACCCTGTTCTGCAGGTGCAGTAAAGTCTGTCTTATGCAAGGTTTTTATATGCAGCCATCAACTGGCTAGATTTATAGTTTCAGAAGAAGTCAGTAAACATTTCTTTACTTTATTTTTTTTAATCACTGCTGTTATTTTTTTTACCAATTTTACAAGGAAGCAGTTACTTTTTCAATGCCATGGCTGACAACACTACAAGCTTTAAGGTAACGTATGAAGTTATTAAAGTATGATGCAGGCTGTTTGGTTGTAGAAATGATGTTAACTTCAAATAGATGATATTTCTTACGTTCTACATTGCGATTTGATGACACTTACTCTCAGCAGCTGCCACGACTGCTGCATTTTGATGATTCCTTGGCTTTCTTACATTCAAAAATGCCCCCCGTTGTTCCGCATAGAAAGTATTCCAGTGCCAGCTCTTATGCTCATGTTGCCAAGAGCAGCAACTAAAGTTCATCCAACAGTGGTCTTACTGTGACAATTAATAAACATGAAAAATCCAATGAATATTCCAAGTCCACTTGCTGTCAACTTGAGCACTCCTTTTCTAAGGTGTTTGGTTTGGTTCTTGACCTGTCCACAGCACCATTTTTGGGGTGGGTTAAGGCAGGACCTGTCATACTCGTCCACCTCTTACTCCTTTTGTAGCCGGCTCAGCAGAATCCACTTTCCCAGGTCACGCTAAGTAGCTGGAGCTTTCCTTGTTTTCTGACCCTGAACACTTGCAAGGTAGACAGCCGGCTCAGGTAGAGATTAAAGACAGACACACATAGAGAAAAAGTCACAAGGATGGAAGTTGAATTTAGTTTGGACATAACCAGAAGAGAAGACACATTTAAAAAAGAAGAAAAATTAAACAACAAAAAGCAAATATGTTAATATGCACAGGATGTCGGCAATTAATGTGGCAAAGGTAACTAGAGATTAATCTAAAAATAGAGAACAAACAAAGCATTGCTCTGGCTACTTCCATACTGTGGTATACTGTGGTTGCTTGTCATTTTCCAGTATCTGTAATCTGGGATTACGGCGCAGAGGCCCTCAGCACCAAGAGGGAGGGGATGAAGAATCGCTTTAATCCAAGCCGGCAGGAACAGATCACTGAGTGGGAGTCCAGGAAGACGTGTCTCTTTAAAAGGAGCAATGCACAGCCTAGATCTGCATAACAAAAAGAAAGGATTGGGCATAATTTTTGCAAACATGAGATATTTCAAACTGCCAGTATTATGGAGTAAGAGATGGATGACTCAGATTCTATACTATATCTAACCATGATCAATATGGATTGTTGATAAAGTGTCACTGCAGGCATGAATAAATTACCATTCTGTTCGTGATTGCGGTCTTTTGTTGGACAAGTACACCGTCACTGTTCTGTTGCAACACTCATGTTGCTTGTGGCTATCATTGTCAAGGTTACAGCAACTTTTACTGGCCAATCAGACACCGAAAATAAACTGATTTTGAAGAGCAAACATTGCATGTGTTAGCGGAAAACTCACATACATGTTAATTGCCTTCAACTGAGGTGGGGGGTAGGCTTTCCTGAGCGCAGGTTCACCGTTACTATTATTGGGACGGCTTTATGTAGGGCTCCCATCGCTGAGCGGAAAATGGAAGTGGAAATTATAAACTAAAGCTCAAAGGCATTCTTAGAAGAGATGGAAACTAATTGTAAAGTGAAAAGGCTGCAATTTAAAATACTTTTTTTCCCCTTCAAATCTGACATTTATACTGTACATAATTAAATTATATACATTCACAAGTGAGAAGAGCAAACAAAATAAAAAATATGCCTGATTTAATAATCACAGAGTGTGATGGGGCCTTGTGCAACAATATACAGTTTATATAGAAGTATGGGTAAATTACAGCAAGATGATTAAGTACACCTGTCATTTGTAGGTCATTTGTACTGATTGACCCTAACAACGGACACATGACCACTACGGGACCCTGAAACTCTTGCTTTTTAAATATGCTTTTTTAAGGGTTTGGAGAATGCTAGAAGTGTTAATAAGTCTGATCACTTACACTTTACCCCTAGCTCAGAGACCACAATTGTGAAAATCAATCTTAAACAGTAGCACTGAGACAATTCTAGTCAAATAAAATCAAACAAAATCAAATATTATTTGTATAGCACAAAATCATAATTTACACATTATCTCACTGGGCTTTGACAAACTGTACAGATGTGACATCCTCTGGCCTTAGACCCTCGAAGTGGGTGATGATAAACTTCAAAAACCCTAAACAGGGAAAATAAGAAACCTCAGGAAGAACCACAGAGGAGGGATCCTTCTTCCTAGGACGGACAGACGTGCAATAAATGTCACTTGTACAGAACACAACAACATGACAATAACAGTTTACTAAGAATGTTTGAGTTCAAATGAGTCTATAAATTCAGATATAATATGGGTATTGTATGTTGGTCCAGAAGTCATTGTAATCCATTGGCTAAACTGGTCAATCCAACCTAGGATTCAAGTCACAGGATCTCCTGTCCTAATGTGGGCAGGAGGCATCAGGCAGGACCACAGCAGCAGCTCCCACCGCGACCTAGAAACACCTGCAGGATGATAGTTAAAATTGTAAACGATAAACTGAGAATGAACATGGATGAAAAGGAACTCAGACAGATACTGAGAGACTTAAGCATACTTTTATTATCAGCAGGGTTGATTACTGCAATGCTCTTCTCTCTGGTCTACTTAAAGAACCATTACATAGGCTCAAATGCAGCAGCATGTGCACTTTCCTGGACAAAATGACATGGCATCTGACCTGTCCTAAAGTCCTTTCACTTGTTACTTGCCAGTTTTAGAATCAATTTTAAAATCCTCGTGTTTAAATCTGTTGGTGTTATCTTTTAGTTTTAGTTTAACCCTTTCCTCTGCTTTGTCTTATGTATCTCTTAATTTAGGGTTATTTTAGGGTCAAACCCCTTGCACTGCAATTTCGCACGAGAGGGACTATATAAATGAATTTGAATTGAACTAAATTATTACGTAATGTGCATTGTGATCTTGGCCTAATAGTTGCAATAGCAGTATTATTTTGAGGCCATGCCCCCAGCTCTAAGACACAGCAGACAAACCCAATTTAGCATTGCCGCTTGGATCACAGCTACCATCAAAGAAAATGAGATTGGGTCAAGTCCTGCAATTTTCAGGGAATTTCCGTGCTAAAGCAATAGTCAGCATAGTCGATATTTTACAGGCTATTATCAGTTGTTATATGACATAATTCACATCTGCTCTGAGAAAAGGTCTATTTTAATACGTTTTGAATAAAATTGACCACTTGACTCAAAAAAAGAAAAATGAGAATGATTTTCAGAAATTTGGGATAATTTCTCAGTGTGCAATGGGGCAGGCCAGTGGGAATGAATAAGCTAGATAATAGATTTGAACTCAGTGACAAAAGTTCTTTTGAATGTCTTTTGGCCTTATTTAGAATTTATTCAAATTTTTAAACAAAGAATATGATCATAACACATTAGATTGAAAGAAATGCAGTAGAGAAAAAACAAGCTTATGTATTTTTATATGCTCTCTTTGAAATTCTAATAGGCGGCACTATGATGATCTCGAGGCCATTCTTTCTTTAGCACCCATTTAGTACAGTTTTAAGGATTAAGTTTGATGAATTTTGTTTTTAATCGCCTTTAGTTCCTTTATGTCATTTCCCATTCCTCTTCTCACCAGCTGTTTGAAGGCTTGAAGGCATACCCTGGGGATCACAAGCGACTGCGTCTCTTTAGACCGATGCTCAACATAAAGCACATGTACAAAGAGAGCTTGTCTACCTGTAAGATGCATGAGAGGAATGAATGAATGGAGTGCTGATAGGATGTGTGGCAGTGATGAAAAAAATTATGTTTTTGCCTTCAAACTGCATCACTTAACAACTGCTGTGGCCTCTCCCCATTTATTTTTCATGTCTTGTCTTCGCTCTCAACTTTCGCTCTCCGTTCCCAGGCTTTTGATGAGTCAGAGTTGCTGGAGTGTATCAGGCGACTGGTGGAGATCGACCAGGACTGGGTTTCTAACGCAGATCTCTACATCAGACCAACATTTATTAGCACTGAGGTATGGAGGATCTTGAAGTTGTGCAATCGTTTTTAAAGGCTCATTTTTGTTTTGTAAAAAATGAAAATTCTTTTGTCTTGCCATGATAGCCTTCTCTGGGTGTGAAGAAGCCAGCCCATGCCTTGCTGTATGTGATCATGTGTCTATTGGGCCCTTACTTCGACAATAAGACAGGGGTCCTGGCGTTGTGGGCTGACCCACCCAAGTACACACGTGCCTGGAAAGGAGGAACTGGAGACTGCAAGATGGGAGGGTGGGTAAACAGATGCTGTATGATAATCAGTACCCTCATTTTGAATAGCTGGTGCTCCTTAAAGGAAAAAAAAAAAAATCATCAGCAGAGCACCTCCAATTTTGGTATTGAGAAAACAGCAATGTGATTTCTGATATCAAATTAGTGATGTTATTAAGTTCTGTACGGCGACACCCTCAAAAGACACAAATATTCTTTTCTTTCTTTCTTTTCTTTTACACTTTCACATAATTCGAAGAAGAGCAGTGCCGAGTTGGATTATAACAGTGGATGTGTTAAATTAATCCCGGTTTCTATGTTTGCACTGGATTACTGCAGGAACTATGGATGTTCTCTGTCTGCCCAGTATGAAGCAGTGGATTATGGGTGTCAGCAGGTGCTGTGGCTGCATGGAGAAGACCATCAGATCACAGAGGCAGGAACCATGAACATATTCCTGCACTGGATCAATGAGCATGGGGGTTAGTCACACTACCAGAAAGTTTAACTGCAGTGCCACAAATCTGACCTCTACTGGCACATTCATGTCACTACATTGCAATGTCACATTTTTCCAGTTTAACATTTTGTGTTTTCCTTTGTTCTATTTATTGATTCTTTTCCAGATGAGGAACTTGCAACTCCTCCTCAGGATGATATCATACTGCCAGGTGTTACCCGTCAGAGCATCTAGGAACTAACCAGGAAACAGGGGAGTGAGATAAAACCATCAAAGATCAATGTGCTCGGATAAATGTTCCAAATCTGGCAACCTGTTTCCTCTGCTCCTTTCCACTCGGTGCCCAGGGAGAGTTTGAGGTGACAGAGCGCTACCTGACCATGAGCCAGTTGTTCTCTGCTCTGAAGCAGCAGCGGGTCAAAGAGATGTTTGGCTCTGGCACTGCCTGCATGATCCGCCCCACAGGACGCATTATCAGGGAGAGGTGAGAGAGGGCATTAGAGAAACACATGTTATGTTGTATGAATATCTGAAGCAAAACCAATGACATTAAAAGGTGTAATATTTTTGAAAATGCATATTTATATGAAAATAAACAATAGGATATAGTGAAGACCTCAAATGATTAAATAAAGTGGAGTGCACCACAACATGTATATATATATAGTCTTAAATGAGAACAACTATTCCTGGTCACAAGAATGACTTTCAGTGAATCTATAGAAATATATAGACTATATGTATATTACTTACATTTTTACAGCATATAACTGGTATGTTTTCTGTTTTAATTTTGATGACTATGGCTTGTACAGTTATGGTGAAATAGTCTAAGAAATATAAATATCTAAAATAGAATAGTAAAATGCATGAAACATTTTGGTTTATGTTTAATGAGACTAGAATATTTGTACTTCCTGCAATAGCTGATGAAAAATCATGATATTCTTATTTTTTAAGATGTCCTAGTATATCTGATGGAGCACATTCAACCTGTGAAGAACAAATGGTTTTTCTTAATACATTACCAAAACTCCCAGGTGTATAGAGAGCTCCCAGAGAGCCTGCAACACATACGAGACACACAAGGACCAAGGGATAAATCACAAACACCAAGAATAACAAGCCTACTGAACAGGAAGCCTTCACACCCCCCTCCACAGAAGCAGGCTCTGAACCCCGGTACCACAACTACTAACTTAATAAGCACATTATTTAAAATTATCAACATTTTTCAGACAATGCTCATTCATTTATTATCTTAATATTTACTTTTAATTTTTTTCTTGCCAAAATAAATCAAAATCATAACTTAGCTGAAGCTCGTTTCTGGTCCTACTGCCACCTTTGCCACCATACCCTCCCCCTCAGAAACGTGATATCAAGGGAGGGCAGTGCGCAGGCAGTGACATAAAGGCTATTTTACTGAAGAGGCTCACTGGACGATGTGTCTGTTGAGACATTGTCAGAACCTTTGTGACAATGTGTCTAATGTCCACCCAATATGATTGTAACATCAGAGGCCATCTTATTAGTCTGCCATTTGGACATTGTAATAAGTTGAGGAATGTAAGAGGGTTATGGTCAGTGTAGACCACCCCAGGCGCAACATCAGAACCCAGTACACATCGAGTGTTTCAGTGCCAAAACTAATGCCAAAGCTTTCTTTCTTTTCTTTTTAATTTTTTTAAGTAGAACAGATAAATGATAGGAATTGGAGTTTGAGAAAAATCACTCAAAGGCCTATCAAAACCTAGATCGTCACTTTGCAATAAGACACTCCCCGTCCCATTGGGCTGTCATCTACTTGAAGTGAGAAGGGACGGTCAAAGTGGGGACCTGCCAACACCCCATTTTCATTCAAATTTGATTTCAAAATACTTTCAGCTGTGTCTTTTAATCCTTTATCAGATATCTCAATTTTTGTAATGAGCTGCAATTTTTAACAGTTGCTCTTTTGTGCACCGATTCAAAAACTCCTCCAACAAAGCTTCAACAAACTCAACACTTTCAGCCATATTTTTACCAAAACATCAGAAAATAGCCCACAAACAATGAGCAAAGTAAGTGCCGCCAGGGTAAAGCTCAATCAAGGTATAGTTTGTAAAGCTTGTAAAATAGAAGATCCTACCCACTTTGAGAGCTTTTTCTCTGATAACTAGTCTACATATTATTACATAGCTGTCAAGATGTTGACATAGCAAAAGATCTTGGACACCGGGGGAATCAGCTAGCCCAGCTCAGTGGTAAATATGAATCTCTTAACATGCTTGACTGTTACTCACTCTCTGAAGTATCTACCCATTACAAATTAGCAGGAAGTGACTATACAATAGCCCCGCATGAAATATTGTGCAAAACTGAGGCGTGGTGTTACTTAGCAAAATTTATTACAATTAAGACCGAGCCAGACTACCTCTTTGCCCTTGTGGTTAATGCTAAACTAAGACATGCAACTTTACTTTCTACTTCACAATGTCTTGAAGAAAGTTGAATATTAAGATCTCCCTCTTTTTTTTGTCACACCATGAAAACATTATGTCATCTGTATTTGATTAAAAATTTCTTAGGTTCTAAAAGAAATACATTTTCAATACAAAATAACTACTTGTGACTAGTTATAAAATTCTAGAAGCTTAAGGCTTCGGTGAATGAGGCTCACAGTCTCGTGTGGCCACAAAGGCAGTTTTGATCTTTATAAAGTTCTTTATAATGTAGCAAGTAGAATCACAGATCTAATTAAATTATTTAAATTGTATGTTTGTATGATTTCGAACTTGCACCTCCCCTGTAGCAACAGAAATTAAAGATATACAGGTTGGTGGATGCACAGACACATGCTCACTCACATGAATGCACACATACTGTATACAGAAAACCATACAAGCCACAGATGTTTCCCCGAGCTCAGGAACAGCTGGTGGCACATCTGTGTTCCTTACACTTCTGTCACCCTCAGGACTCAGGACTAATTTCATGTAGAAATAGATTATCGTGAATGAAACATTCAGTGATGTGACTGTGGGAGGAAAAGATGAGAATAACTGCATTTTTCAAAGTAAAAAGGTATGCAGGTTGCAGTGTGCTGAAATAAAAAGGCTTAATCTCGTTAATGCTCGCATGTTTGCAAGAAAGGGGCTTCACTGGAAGAGGGCAAATAGAGAAGTTATCAAACATCTCTATAATTGCATTGCAGAGCTGTAGTTCTGTAACTCAATGAGATAAATGTATTAAGTTGTTTTCTAAACAAAACCAAATTTGTCCTTATTGTCGTACAGCTGTTGCCTATATTATCTTGCTTGTGACTACAGAATTAGTGAAATATCTTATTAGGTAATGAGTAATGACTGGGTATTATCATATGCCACCTATGCAAAGCACTGCAGGGCTGCACAGACTCATAATGATTCATTGCTTGCTGAAGGCCTGACTGGTGTCATGTGTTATGAGCCTATTATTAGTATTAATATTTAGTTGAAGGTGATTCTAATTTGTAGTGGGGGGGGGTTCATACGGTTGAATAGGTCTTGTTACAGCGTACATAAAATCTTACATTTTTAAAACTGCAGCCTCTCTTTGTCCTCATTGATCAACTTTTCAAGACAACTGTACTGTATGTACCTTTCCTCTTTACTGAAAACATGCAGGGACTTTACAGAGACTCAACAAACGTTTCCAACACGGCTTAAACACAAAGATCCTTATCTTAAGTGGTGCACCAAATTTCAGCTTAATATGTAACCTTTTACGTTACATTTTCAGCAAACACTACAAAAGTGAAACCTAATAATCCAACTACTCAAAATAAAGAGAGACCATTTTGTGAGAGGGATGAAACATTTGCTTTTTGCATGATTTGAGGTTTATTAGCGTGTCCATAAAGATCCCCGATTGGGGCAGAATTACAATTCATAGTGTCCCCGCTAAATTATCTTAATAACAAGTTGTATATGAACCATAATCTTTGCCTTGTTTTGTACTTCCACATTTAAAATACATTAGCAGATAATTCCTAATCTTCTAGACGTCCTCAAAACTCTTGATTTGTTGATGTGGCTTAGCTCTTTAATGACTTTTGTCTTTTCTTTTGCTTTGTCTCTCTTTACTTTTTTTTTTTGCTGCATTTATTTTTTGTTCTTTAGTCTTCCAGGTCGGTCTGGGCCCAGGCAATTAGCATATCTGCTGCTTCCATCATCTAGGCCTTGTATACACATATGATGTGTGTTTTGAATGTGTTTACTGCGTCTTTTATATCCAATAACATCTCTCTGAGTCAATGGTGCCATAGAGACAGACAGCTGCTGGGGTCTGATGGTGGAGTGTGGAGAGTTGGAGATAGGGGCAAGACAAACTCCTGAATTCCCTCATTAAGCTCGCTGTAATTGCACAAAACTAATTATTGCCTCAGCCTTTTGTGATCTTCAAAGCCAAGATGCTGCAAATGAAGCCTCGAACAAGTGGGAGAGGAGGAGGAGGAAGAACAACAAGATTTGGTGGTGATGTTGGTGGTGGGTGGGGGCAGTGAAGCTTAATGAACAACAAAATTGACAAAATGCTGGAAAACGCCATGCGTTTTCTGCGCCTCTGTTAAATCTGTTGACATTTCATTCGGAGGGAATGAGTGCAGTGTTATCCCCCCACTTGCACACAAACACATTTGAAAACAACATTGTGCAACAAACAAACGAGTGGTCTGAGGCAGCAAATGAAAGATGGGTTTACTAAGTCGCCCTGCTGTTCCTCTTTCAAGTTAATTAGAAATCACATTCTTTTGTTTCGCCTTTGCAGGCGTTTATTTACTTTCTCACTTCAACCATTAGAACAAATTTGCAACGAGACACACATAATTGGATTTGTCTCTGCGGCTGTCACGGATTGGGGGGAACATTTTGTTTTGATTTTTATTGTAGTTCTTTCTCTCTGTTGTGTTGTCTCCTATTGATGTCTGAGTTTGCAGATTTGCTCACAGATATTTGATAAGGTTTTTTGATTAGTATTTTTGCTTGTAATTAAGCAGGCGAGAGAAAGTTTCAAAAATTTTTTTGGGGGAGGATTAGAA
Organism: Mola mola; assembly: GCA_001698575.1. Classification (NCBI taxonomy): domain Eukaryota; kingdom Metazoa; phylum Chordata; class Actinopteri; order Tetraodontiformes; family Molidae; genus Mola; species Mola mola. The sequence continues at coordinate 136,492 of KV751390.1, forward strand.
ACTTTTATGCAACCTTTTCATTACCTTTCTTCTTTAACAGTATGGACACACACCCAGCGACTGGACCCTCCTGGTGTAACCGACAAAGAAGCCTAGGGCACACATACAGTACACACACACACACACACAACATACATACTGTCAGTGTAAAATAGTGCTAGTGCTAATAGAGTGCCTCCTCATATTGAACGCATCATCTCACTTCACCTCATTTTATATTCAAATTAATGACAAACACACAACTGTCCAAAAACAATCAACAAAATTAGGCTAATGTCTCATGCAATACTGCACAATAACTTACAGTAAACTAGCCAACATTGCTAATTCTGTTGCTTCCTATTTCCTTTTCCCACCAACATCCATGATGTTGCATTGAGAAAACATATGAGATGTTATACCCATATACAGTATATACAGTATATATATCAAGAGAATTTCCCATCAATTAAAAGTTACAAAGGGGCTCTTAAATAGTCTTGATTTCACTTTTAGAAGAAGAGTATAAATAAATAGATTACAATTAAATCTATAAACCGGTATTGCATGAATTATTTCATCCATTATTTCTTGAAAACCAAAGTCCAACATTGAAGGCATTACACAATAAGAAAATAAAAATGTATTTTTAACATAAGTAGCCTACAGTCACTTCATTATGTTATAAATATTGCTGTTACCATTTACAAAATATAATATTTTGAGTATTACAGCATTGTATTGTACTGTATGATATTACAATCGTTCCTCTTAACGTACAATGAAAAATGACAAATTCACACCTGGTATTTCTAACAAAAACAACAGGAGCAGCGACAAAATTCTTGACATCAGTTGGAAATTTAGTATCAATTGTATTTATTTATTTAGAGTTATTTTAATTTTAAAGTGTTCTTGACATAATGCATTAGACTATGTGCCTGCAGTGTACCGCTATGGCTGCTACATTGATGCACAAGATTGAACCACAAGGCAATGGACTGTTTTATTGTATGGGTGTATTAGAAGTTATTAAAAACATCTTCTTCATCATCAACGTTCTGCTCTGCAAACTTGCACTACATGCTAATGTGTTTGGGGAAGTAGTCAACCATGGACCAAAACGCTGTGAGGCATATCAAGGAAGGACTTAAGCTTTAAAAACTTATATTTCTATAATTAGCACAAATATATATTATTCTATTATTTAAAATTCTATGTTTACAATGATCTAGTGATATATTTCTCAGATTTTTGGGTTTTAACTTTACTTTCATTTTCACTAAACCAACACTAGACATAAGTAATTTTCCTGCTATTATAAAGCAGTATTACAGTTTTGGATACACAGTGTGTTTTGAACTTCGCATGATCTTTATTAACAACAATATGACTGATGAATTAAAGGTGTGATTAATTATTGGCAGACCATTTATTTTTCATGTTCTGTCTTTCTATCCCAGTGCAGTGACAACACACTGAATAATAGCTGTTTCGTGGTATCTCCTCTACTGCTCATCTCATCTTCCACAACTTTGATTTTTTTTCCCTCTGTTTCATGGCTATTCCTGACTAAACCCTAATTTGTGTTGCATTATACAAGAGAAAATCACTAAGAAGGTGCCGTGAACTTTAGTTGAGATTTATGGTTTGGTGAGTAAAAAATGGATCTCATAGAATCCACTTAATTAGACCCTTTAATGGAAATACAACACCAGATATTGTAACAAAATTCAAGTATTAAGAATCATTAGGCCTCAGGTGCAAGAAAAGTCCCTTCTCCAAGTGCAGTGGTCTGCTTTTAAAAGGTGCGAGTCCTTAAGAGAGTCTCTGCAAACACTTCCACAATACTTAATAATGCAGAAGAGTGTTTTCTTGCCACCCTACACACACACACACACACACACACAGAAGCTGGAACAGAACCAAACCCGTCAGCATAATGGAGTCATAACAGAAAGCCATCAAACCAGACGGCCCTTGGCTGTTTGGCTCAGCACACACATCTGCACATGCACAAACACACACACACACACACACACACACACACACACACACACACACACACACGCACACACACACGAATAATGATACAAGCAACAAACGATTCAAAATGCAGTTTAACTTGTGTCCACTGCTTCATACCTTGTTAACTAAACTCTTGACTACATTTATGCCTCTATATATACAACTGATGCACATACAGTACATATCTACAGAGGACAAGAGATTGTGTGGATTAGATCCTGGTCTGGATGGCTCAGCATGATCTAGATCCATGGACTGCAATTACTTCCGGATCAACAGACTACATCTGCTTCTGGATCAATGGAGTCCAAATACCTCTGGATTTATGGATTTCACATTCGCTTGGAATCATGGACTTAACATATTTTCGCATATCAGTTACATTGTCACGTTTTTGTGTTCTGTATATGTGACATCTATTGCATGTCTGTCTGCCCTTGAAAGAAGGATCCCTCCTCCGTGGTTCTTCCTGAGGTTTCTTATTTTTTCTCAGTTAAGGTTTTTAAAGTTTTTCATCACCTGCCTTGAGGGTCTAAGGGCAGAGGATGTCACAACTGCACAGTTTGTAAAAGACCACTGAGAAAAATTTGTATTTGTGATTTTTGGCTACAAATAAAATTTGAGTGTGTGTGCGTGTGTGTATGTGTGTTGCACATTGGATGATTTGTGGCCCTTTATGAAGAAGGCTCATTTTGGGGATTGCTCCTTCTTTGTGTGCGCTGGCACAGCTGGC
>KV751390.1:139334-163454 GCA_001698575.1 Mola mola
AAATTTTCAAAATAGTTTGTTCAGTTCATTAGATATAAATTACTTAAGCTCTATTCTTCACCACAGGGATCATTACAGTTACATCCTCAGTTCATCAGCAGTTCTGAAAGACATGTAGACAGGTGAAGACACACAGATTTTTTAAGGGCGTGGTGGATGTTAGCTTTACTGAAACTAGTCCTGGAGCACAAATGGCAGATATGAGCTGTTTCTTCATTGATGTTTATACTGAGAAGACAAGTGTTGACTGGCAATAATCAATAAGTCAGGAACTAAGGAAAAACTGACACTGTGCTGATTTAACACAACTTTGATCTATCTTTAATATGTTTGCCAAACTTTTTGATGGACTGTTTCAGCAACATTGCATGCGATTACATTATTTACATACGGAAGTTGGACACAGGGGTAGCACAGGGGTAGTAACGCTATGTCAACAAAAGTTGACACAGTGTCAAAGATTTTGTTACACTAAATTCCCACAGTGTGTTACAAAAAAACATTACAGTGTAATTACATTTTTATTTCAGGGCTCTGTATTCTTGAAATTACCATTACATGGCGTTTGGAACCATTAATGATATGTACCATATGTTTCATGGTTGTTTCCTTTCATGTCTTATCAGCAGTCATCCAAACATGCATTAATCTTTATTGACTTACATTGCAATTTATCTCTCCCTTCAATCCCTTTAGCTCATAGCAGTTTTTTCCCATAGCTCCTCCATCTCTTTAATTTTCTCTCTCGTTCTCTTTTTCTCTCACCCACACACACACGCACCCCCACCCCCCCCCACACACACACACGCACACACACCCACACACACAAACACACACACAAACCCACACACACACACACACACGCAAACACACACACAGACACACACACACACACACACAGACACTCAGGAACACACACACACACACCGACACACACACACACACACACACACGCATCCTTCAAAGAAACCAGGGGCCCCTGCAGGCCACTTCCATTCAGCCTGGGGATGGCGATGATGTTTTAATTGTCACTTCTTGTTAAGGCGTCCGTGACATTCACGTGGGGACGGAGGAGAAGCAGTCGGTGTAATCAGAGGAAATGGAGAGAAGGAGAGAGAGAGGGGGAAGGAGAAAGAGATGGCACCCAGTCAGCCACTAAGAGTGGTATTTGGCTCTGAGCAGTGTGCCTCCTTCCCTCTCTCCCCTCCGTCTCACCCCACCGTGGCATGATCTGATTTGACAAGCGCAACGCTGTCATCTTGAGTTTGTCCAATTTGAAATTCTAATTAATGAACTCGGCGCCACTTTCTGTTTTTGTCGTTGTTGCTGTCGTGTTCTTTCTCCTCTTCCCCTTCCTTCTTAGGCCAGTTTGTCTTCTATTTGTCTTTTCTTTACCCTTCACTGCTCCAGTCTTCCTTGGGAAGGCGACGTGATTACAAAGGCCTCTGGTTGCACTGGGTGAGACTGTGGTCTCACACCATAGCAGATGATATCAGTGACTTTTGGGTCACCCAAATAGAAACATTTGTGTGTGTTTTGCGAGTATTGTACATTTGTGCATATGTGTCAGAGAGGGGAGCGATGGCTTCTAGTCGCTGATGCTGAAGGGGTGAGGACGAGTGGTCAGTTTCTCTTTCCAGAACTGTACACTCAGAGGAAAACACCATCATAACATTTGCTGACACTTTTCTCCTTGTGTTTGTACACAAGCCGTCAACACATGACATGACACACAACCGGCTCATAATGTCCTGGCACAATGAACATCAGTTGTCACAAAAGAGCAAAAGCTTCTTTCCAGGCATACAAATTGATCTATGATACAACTAGAAACGTATACAGGTCAAGACAAATGCAGTGCATGGTAAGCGGAGATTACCAAAATATTGTCTGTTTTCTTTTGAATCAGGCACCAAAATCTGTTTCTACTCACTGTGGACAGCTCAGGTAGTCACAGTGTCCCCCTTTTATACTCATATTGAATCATGTGAACATATCTTTGTATGGCCACCATAGACCTCCAAAACCACTAAACTCCCTTTGAATAGAAGTTACAGGAGTGAATTTGCAACAACAAAAGAGCAACATTTCGCAATCAGTTTGAAGGAGTAATTTGTGAGCTGTCGAGTCTTCCTGATACAGGATTGGTCATCTACTAACCCTGATTATCAGTGTCTTATGAACTCAGAAGACCGAGCATTGTTTTTTTGTTCTTTTTCCGGTGACTTGGACATGAGAGTAAACAATCAAATGTTAAAACATTACACTTTAAAAATCCATTCAATAAAGTATGATTAGCTGAAGATTGATAAAGGTTGCATCCAGGCACTCAATAGTGCTTGTTTGAGTTTATGCAGACATTGTGACCTATTCAAAGTTTGAAACAGGAAAGACACTATTATGTTTAATTTTAAAATGATGAGTGATTGTCACCTTATCCAACCGCGTGGAAGTCTTTAAATGCAAACCTTCTTCTCTTGCCAAACACCAACCAACCACATCCCTGCATTGGGTCAGAATGCTTTCAACACAAATTAGTAGTATAGAGTTTCATTGTTCACTATTGCTTCTTTAGCTTCCTTTGTGGTTGAACCAGACCACCACAGGTTGCTGTTCAGGTGAGATGAAAGTCAAGTTACGGTATGTCCGGTGTGGAATGCTAATGTTATGTCTTTCTTCACCAGTAGGGGGCGCTAGAAGCTTACAAATCTTCGCCACGGCTCGGCTTTGCAGAGGCGCAGGGAGTGTGTGGAGTGAGGTTTTGGAGGCCTGCCAATCATGATGAAAAACCCCTGCAGAACTAATTTATTTCCATGCCCATCCTAATCCACGAATACAACTATGGCATAATTTAATCACAATATCACCATCACCACTATCCCCACCACCCTTTAGTCTCCTTCCTCCACCTCCCCTCCACTACAGCATGCGCCTTCAGACGGACAGACAGACTGTGATGGGTTTTGTTAACACGAGAGCAGCACTGGGTGTCAGTTGTGTGTGTCTGACATTACATCAACGTTATCCTCCTGCCGCTCATGTTATTGCACTTTGCTTAGAGTTTTAGGGGACTTTTTAACAGCAGCATTGCTTAAGAGCTTAGAGTAAATGGATAGATGGATAGATGGATGGATGAAGATCTGAAGCGCGCAAACTCATGCACAGAGGGATCAGTGTCACTCACACAGTTTCAGCACCAAAGCCTGATTTGCTTTGTGGTAAAAGCTGTTTTATTTCTCATCAGTGTTGTAATGGAGATGCTCCGCTGTCACACGGCACTTGAAGTCTCATTTTGTGCCGGAGAAGAGAAAATCATCCATTTTGCTTCTTTGATATTTTACCTCATTCTGCATAAACCAAATCTTATTTTATTTTACATAAGCTTTTTGATGGTCAGGTTTTGGATACATGTTAAGCAGTTAAAAATGTGACATTCATTTTTTATAATCTTTAATCTTGTAGGAAATTTTGATGGTGAGTGAACATAATCAGGATCGTAATGTTGGCTTCATTGTAATTAAATGACAGAATCCATAAATGTTTCTTTTTATTTTAACATCTTGAAACAGCTCACTTCAGAGACAGTATGAAAATAATTAGACAGCTAGAAAAGATGGGGAACTATAGGCATAGTTTTTTCGTTTAACAAGAAGAAGTGTAGCAGCTTTACTTGCTTCTGTTTCTTATTAAACAGCAAAACTAAGTAAAAGTAAATTTTCAGGTGGCATAAATGTACAGGTCATATAAAGTGTAGTAATAGTAATAGTAATTTTCATTAAATAGGAATCAACATTTTATTATGTGTAGCATTAACATATGGTTTTACTTGAAGATCTATCAATCTGTCAATACTCGTGATCACCAAAGAAATCTCTCAGAAGTGAAATGGCAACAACTTATCTTTAAAGTGCCACCGCATGAAACAAAAACAAAAACAAACACAACACAACATAATTGTTATTATTAAAATATCTATATCTTCATCCTTTTTGGTGAAGCACATATTTCACTGGCAGGTGGGTACATTTTGTCTTGGAATGCAGGACACCTACTTATTATTCAGCGGTATTCTGGATATTTGTGTGTCTTTGTGTGTGTGTGTGTGTGTATGTGTGTGTGCATCAAAAGGAGACATCGTTCCTGACGGTGAGTAATGTTCTCCAGGCCTTGCGGCTGGCACTGCTCTGTCTCCCTGCAGGTGGGAGTGAGTCACACACGCTTACATGCACGCAAACATACACTCAAACACACACACTCAAATGGAGTACCACCCATTCCATGCTGACCACTTCAGGGTGCCAGCCCAGCGACCATGGCAGCCAACTGGCTGGTGAACAACTTTCTGTCTGTCTGTCTGTATGTCTGTCCAACAACAGCACATACCGCAACAGCAGCGCACACAAACACACATGCATACATGCATGCACTAATGCATGCATGTACACACACACACACACACACACACACACACACACACACACACACACACACAAACACACACACAGTATTTGTCTCTCATTACTCACACGTGTCTGACACATTCCTGTAAAATGCCAGCCTACATTAAGACCGAGAGAAAGTACCTTTCTCTCTTAATGTTTCCCTGTCTGTCTTAGTGTTTCTCTCAAAATTCAAATTCACGCTGCTTTAGTGCAATATATGGGAAATATATGCATGAATATATGTATGAATTAAAAACACATTCCATCAAGACATTATTGCAACTGCCAAGATACATTCAAAGCTAAAAACACATTAATACATTCAATAATATGTAATTTGCTGTCATAAATGGTGTAACTACTGTATATGTTTATTTGTCGGAGTTGTAATTGGTTGCAAAATCATTTGTAATTTACACAGTTATTATTTAGCTTGTTTTAAAGGAGTCCGTCATTATTTTGTATGATTTGACCGCGAACTAAACATGATATCATCCTTTTCTCTCTTGCATTTCTATATACATTTATTATATTTCATTAAATGTGTTTTGAGTGCGGATTGTTGATTCATTTTTGTTGTCCTCAAACATGATCCAGTTTATTTGATGCTGGTGTGCAAACCAATATTTCTTCAGGAAAATGACAGAGTTGATTAAAAGTGAAGCCTTAGTTCTGCAATATTCCACTTGCACTGTGCAGCGATCATAGATCACCAAAGGAAGTGATCAATTTATAACAAACTTAACGGATGGATCTATCCATCTACTGTTAGAAAGTACTGTGAAAATATGTGTTTGTTGAGGCTTTTGGATGGATGTGTGTGTGTGTGTGTGTGTGTGTGTGTGTGTGTGTGTGTGTGTGTGAGACGCCCCGTCCATCATTTGAAAATCAGATATCATGATTTGCTCCAGCAGAAGATTGAAATATGTCTACTGGTATTTGTATCACTTCATCGAGGCTGAGTATATGATGATGTGACAGGCATGGATAAGCCACCAGATGTGATTATGTGCGTATGAGTACGTGTGTGGTTGCGTGTGTGTGTGTGTGCTCGTGTATGTTTTAGTGTGCTTTAATGTTGTTTCTGGAATCGGTGACGTATAGTTGCTTCTGAGTGTGGATTAAACAGTTAAACACAGTAATTGCCATTTACTCTTTGCTGTGCTTGCGCTCCCATGGGAGAGCTCAGCGCTCAATGTGTACCAGACACTCAAACACACACACACACATACACTTATTTTATAATCATTTTCAATAGCAAGTCTTATTTCTTGGTTTTGTAAGGTTTGGTCCTCACCATGTACACTGCTGCCTTATCACTGTGTTTTTTGTCCACAGGTGAAATTTTGCAACTGTCATCAATATTATACTCTGCCCTGGGGCAGCTGAAGGTTTCTGGGTCAATTTACTCCCCCCTCTCTGTTTCCGTCCTTGAAATAAGGACAGAGGTTTATTTTTTTTTCCATTTGTTTTCATAGAACTCAGAATTTTTTTTTCCTGAGTGCATAGCTTTTCCCCCAGGCCGCTGAACAACAGAGCGCTCACCCGCCTCCCAAGTATGAATGTGGGGTTCAGAGCGGGACATAAAAGACCCACTGTGTGTGTGCCCATTTGCTTTTGCCAAGGTCCCTAATGTTCAATATGTGTTAATTTACATGTGTCAAAACAAAAGTGTAAGTTCAGATGATGTGTTGTTGCATCTGTTTTTCATGTAAAATTATGTATTTTTTAGTAAGTGTGTGTGTGCGTTTGTAGTTGGTAGTTTGTAGTTGGTCTTGTGTATGATTAGGTGATCGCTCCTTTCTATTCCCCACAGAGACATAAAGAGAGTATTTCCCCCTGAAAAAACAACAGAGCACAAAGGGTCCTTTGAAAAGGCTGTGTGTGTGTGTGTGTGTGTGTGTGTGTATTTGGGCAGAGGGTGGTTGGAGGTGCTGATGTTGGACCCTCTGAACTCCCTTCAGCTGTGACCCACTGCCAGCAAGGCTTCACAATACCTTGTGTGTGTATGTTAAGACAGCACTGAGGGCTGCCAGGAACCAAAGTCAAATGCTTGAGATTTTTCATACATATGAGAATAATGCATTAATTAAATTAGACTGTAAGTCCAGTCTTTCTGCGTTGTTTTGATCTTAGTTGTCTCAGTTTTAGAACTTCCTTCTCAGTATGCATCTTTTTCTTCTGTTACCAATTTCCTACATTTCCCAGAATCCCATTAAGTTGCCTCCAAGATTGCAATTTCTTGAACTTGATGAATTCGAGATGCCCCAAATAAATGAAATGAAATTACACTGACAAAACAAATTTAATGTTTTAGATGTTAAATGTTATTGTGACTGCCTTGAAATATTAGGGTCACTGAACTTGAAAAAACAATTTGAGGATTCAGGTTGAATAATTCATATTCTAAAACTATGACTTTGTTTTCTAGTGTTTAGCAAATCAACAGTTGCATATCAAAACTTTATACCATGTGACACTGAATATTATTGGGACACCAAAGCAATCAGCTCAATGCAAATTACACATAAATTATCACTGACAGCATTGGCAATTGGCCTTAATTCATTACATTTCATGATATAAATAAATTATTAAAATTTAATATTTTGTGGCAACAAAAGGCCTTTAGCCAATAACTGTGTTTTTAAAAACAAGTCCTCCGTTGTTTATTTTAGCATCTTTAAGCTAAGTGTTTTGGTCTTATAGCTTGCAAATTTTACTGTTTGCGTTCATTTTCAGTGCAGATGTATTGTATGTCTGATCAGCACTGCAATATTCAAATCAAATCAAATCAAATCAAATCAAATCAAATTTTATTTGTATAGCCCAAAATCACAATTTACACATTATCTCAGTGGGCTTTGAAAAACTGTACAGATGTGACATCCTCTGCCCTTACACCCCTCGAACTGGGTGAGGAAAAACTTATCAAACCCTAAACAGGGAAAATAAAAAACCTCAGGAAGAACCACAGAGGAGGGATCCTTCTTCCTAGGATGGACAGACGTTCAATAAATGTCACTTGTACAGAACACAACAAATGGTAAATGGTAAATGTCCTGTATTTACAGTATATAGCGCTTTTCTCATGATTGTTATCCACTCAAAGCGCTTTTACACTACAGGTTTTGCATTCACCCAGTCACACACACATTCATACACTGGTGACAGAGACTACCTCACGTGGTGCCACCTGTCATCAGGAGCGTTAACCATTCAAACACTCATACCCTGATGGCACAGCATCAGGAGCAGTTTGGGGTCCAGTGTCTTGCTCGAGGACACTTCAAAATGTTAACTACAGGGTCTGGGATCGAACCAGGAACCTTCCAATCACTGAACGACCGCTCTACCATCTGAACCACAGCTGCCCCAACAACATGACAATAAAGGTTTACTGAAAATGTTCGAGTTCATATGAGTCTATAAATCCAGATTTAGTATGGGTATAGTGTGTTAGTCCAGAAGTCATTGTAATCCATGGATACAGATTTGCGCTGGGCAATCCAGCCAAGCATACAAGTCACAGGATCTCCTGTCCTAATGTGCGCAGTAAGCGTCTGGCAGGACCACAGTAGCAGCTCCCTAAAGCACAAAGACTCTGGGGAAGAAGTAAAGTTAGTGTTTTGTTAGGATATGGACATTTAGAGGAGCAGAGATAGAGTCAGAGACAGAGGGGTCAGAGAAGAGAGCTCAGTGCATCATGGAATGTTCCCACAGCAACCTAAGCATATAGCAGCATAACAAAGGGCTAGATAGGCCAGCCCTAACTATAAGCTTTATCAAAAAGGAAAGTTTTAAGCCTACTCTTAATCAGAGAGTGCATCTGCCTCCCTTATCGAGACTGGAAGATGGTTCCACAGGAGAGGAACTTGATAGCTGAAGGCTCTACCTCCCATTCTACTTTTGGAGATTCTTGGGATCACCAATAACCCTGCAGGTTCTGGATGAGTGATAGGGTACTATGAGCTCTTTAAGATAAGATGGTGTCTGACCATGAATATCTTTGTAGGTGAGGACAAGGATTTTAAATTCTGTTCTTGATTTAACTGGGAGCCAGTGCAGAGAAGCTAGTATGGGGGAAATATGGTCTCTGATCCTGAACTTCTTGTCAGTACACGCGCTGGTGCATTCTGGATTAACTGAAGAGTCTTTAACATCTTATTAAGGCAGACTGAAAGTAGAGAATTACAGTAATCCAGCCTCGAAGTAACAAATGGGTGAACTAGTTTTTCTGCTTCTTGGTGAGACAGGATGTGCTAGATTTTAGCAATGTTATGGATGTGAAAGAAGGCCGTCGTTGAAATCTGTTTTACATGTGATTTAAAAGACAGCTCCTGGTCAAATATAACAATATTGTAAAAGAACTGAATAAGCAAGTGTCAAACAGCACAATGAGTCCAAAACAATCAATTTTTGCAGGTTTATAAACATTTTTAAGCAGTTCCTTCTCAAAGGAAACTGTGGTGCTATGGTATGGATGGTATGTTTTTGAAAAAAATTTCTTTTTCATTTTTCTCCCTTTCCTATGGAAGAGAATTAGGACCAAAGATTTTTCATTATGCACTTCAAGAAAAAAGTTGAAATGTCAAGAATAAAGAAGAAGCGTGAAGAAAAAAAAGACTAAATGTAGAGATAATTGTTGAAGTACAATGTTGTAGATAAAGTCAAAATATTTAGAATACAAGAAAAAATGGTGAGAATATCCTTCTGAACAGATACTTTTTTTGGCACAGTCACTTCAAAGTCCTAATACTGATAACTACACTATGATTACTAACGCTGATTCGGAAGTACAGTTTTTTAGTTCATCTATACCCGACATTTTTTGAAGATGCGCTGTTTACAGTATTAAAAGGACGACTAAATTTTTACTTTAGTCTCAAAAATATATTTCAACATTATTCTCAACGTTTCAACTTTTTTCTTGTCATTTCGTCTTTTTTCTTGACATTACAACTCTTTTCTTGAAGTTTCTAATGAAAAAAAAAGTCTTTGTTCACTTCTAATTGTCTCATGCCGGGCCCTAATCTTCCTCTGTACTTTCCATCTTTCTAACCTTTCTGTCAGACTATAATGTCACATTACGATACTGTCACCAAGTGGTAATATCTTAGCTGTCATCACAAAATCCCACGTCTCCTGCTCCTGCCTATCACCACCCCCATATATTCATCTCTATCACCCTTCACCTGCTCACATTAAAGGTTACTGCGCCTCCATCCCTGCAGCCCTTTTGATAAAGACAATGATTAGCAAAAAGTAGCCAGTCAGACTGACAAACAGATGCTCTGATAGATGCTTTCCATTTACTCCGGAGATCAATGTTTGCAACACATAGATAGGCACACAGGGGGATTATTTGGGAAAATTCCAGGGCATTTGTTCCAGAGTGGCACCACGGGCCTCTGAACACCGGCGATTCAGCTAATGTCACTATGTGAAAGCATCAATCTATCAAGTGTAGGTCAAAAGGCTTTCAGCATTGCAGCTAAAGACGGAAAAAACACAACACAACACAACAGCTCCACGTTTTACCAACGTGTAAGAGAAAGGGGCCTCGAGTGAGGGTGAAAAGAGAAAATTGTAACCATTACCGGTAAAGGCAAAGAAAATACAGAAAAAGAAAAAAAAAAAATCTCCCTGAGAAGGAATAATCAAGGTGGCTATTCTTTTTTTTGCAGGATATTGCTGCTCCCTTGCATTATCAAAATTGAGCATGCCTATAATTTTACATGATGGAGGGGGGAACTGAGAAATAAAGAGGAATGGAAGAACCTATTGTGGGGCTGACAGTCAAAGACTGTGATATTGTAGGGCATTTTCTATTGAAAGGCAATTTGTTTAGGTGCAAGCCGATCTTCTCTTATTGCAGAGTGATGACATTTCATACTTTTTCATGCACCTGACCACAGTCACATAAACCTTCTTTTATGTGTTATGTAGCACCTGGAGACAAGTTTACATACATCAGTATAAACCTGTTATATCGGCAATAGTGCATTTTAAACAATTTAAAAACACATAACCATTGACGTATGAAAAAAACCCACTTAATTTTTCCTACTGTTTAAAAATCAGATGAAATATCCCTGATGCAAGCACTGCCATCTTGCTGATCCCGCTCATATATCCACCATCTGAAACTAAAATCACAGAAGCTTTTAAAAATTTAAAATTAGTTTTTAAATTGACCTTATCTGCTAATATTGAGAGTCTGGGATTTATGAATATATGCTGCAGCCAGTCACCAGGGAGTGATCATAATATTTTGGCTTCACTTTTGGGTAGCTCTCATTTCACCCATTATTTTTTCATAGTCAAGGACATCATACATCTCCTTTTTCCTGTATATGTGATGTGTGTTTCAAATTGCAAACATGTTATTGTGTGAAAAGTGACAGGAAGTGTAGAAAAGTTTGGAGGTTGAATAGGAAAAACAATATCTTAAGTGTATTGTGCTGTGCATATCTGCCACAGAAAAAAAAATGAGTGAGATGATATCAGCCAAATATACAAAGCCATAACCATCAGTGTGACACACACATAAACCTGCGAACCAACCCACACCTTTGCTCTCAAGAGCTACGATATCTGCAGCAGAGGTCAGTAGCAGACACTTCCTGTTGGTCCCAGGAACAATGGTGATTGTTACAGTCCGCACCATAGACAAGCCGTGACCTCACCCCGAGTCTCGGCTGACAATAAATCCTCCACCTTTAAACAGGGCAGTGATGATAGATTAACAAGGTAACGGCGCCAAAAATGGAAAAAGAAAAACAGGGCTGAAAATGGGTTTGTTTTCTCATTGTTGATGTTGCTTCCAATTTAGCAACAAACTGCTGGTGCCAAAGCACTATAATATACAAGGCAGACAAACATTAACACAAAAGCACTCTACTGAAATGTTTCAAATAACTCACATATCTAACAGGAACTTCAGAAGTTCCCTCTCCAGCTGCCTCTCATTCCTGCCTTCAAGAGGAAGAAGTCCTCACACACTTCTTGGACTGTGCACACTGATATCAATCTACCTGACTTCTGCCTAACAGACAAGACTTTAAAGATACTCAAAATTGTTTAGTGTAAAAACTACAGACAGAAAGGAGGGTCTATTAAGGAGCATCCAACAGTAATAGGTTTTCTAAGCTTTTCTAACATTTAACCCCAAATCAGTTATTTTTGAATCATCTGTCTAGACCTGAAATATCAGGTCTAGACAGGGGTGTGTAAATCACATACACAAAGCAATCAAGATCAGAATCCATACTGAGCTAAATTGTGAGCTAAAATAATCTCTTTATATGTTGTTTTCTGCCACTTGATTCTTCTTTTTCATAGATTTTTTTTTATCTCGGTTTGCTTAAGTTCCATTGTATTATCATTGCATGCTAATATGAAATAGTGACAGGAAGCATGAGGCGTCTAGAGCTACACTGATTCATCGATCAATCAGTCAGTCAACTGAAAGGGAAATCTGTTTTGATACAACATATGGCATCTATTTTAATAATCCAATAATTGCTTCAGTTTTGTTTTGAACAAAGCTTCTTAAATCACAGGATTTGCTGCTCATTTTTCTCATTTTCAATGAGTATTCAGTATTTTGGGTTTTCAACTATCGGTTGGAGTAACAAAGCAATGTAGGATCTGAAACAATTTGATGACCATTTTTCACCATTTTTAAAAAAATTATTAAAAAAAAAAAAAAATTATTAAAATAAAATTATTTGTCATTTTAACTGATGATTAAAAAAAAAACTGTAGCTTGAGATGAGTACATTTCTAAATGCAAGATGTTTTTTATAAACTAAGAGCTGCCCATTGGATCCAGTCCATTGCAGAATGGAGCAAGATGCAAGCTGTTGAAGAGAAATGACATTGGCCTTATTTAATGGGGGATCATGGATACAATTCGACAGTCATTCAAATGTTTCTCTACAAGAAACTGGTTGAACCCAGACTTGGTATTTCCCTTCGGTAGCCACAAAGTCTGAGTTTTTAGGATTCTGATCATGATTACGTGGGTTCACATAGAGCCGTAACATATTCACTGGCCAAGACAGTGCAAACGTCTGTGCTGTAACATTAAATGCACAAAAAACTCAAAATAACATATAGGAAGTGTTTGAGAGAGAGAAAGAGAAAGAAAGAGGGAGCATTGGGATCAATAATCAGCTGATGACACTGCTTCAGTGGCCTTCGTAGAGTGCAATATAATGGAACACAACCAAACTCCCTTACCTTATGTTTAGCATGATCCTCGGGGGGTGTTAGAGAAGGGTTCCAACATTCTACAGTGCTTTTTTTCCCCCTACACTGTGAAATAATGCATGTGTGTGTGTATGTGTTTGTGTGTGTTTAGCATCCCTTCATCCCCATCTGTACAGAGCAGCTGTCGTTAGCATGCTTCTGGGAATTAAATGCATCTCTCACACACAATCTGCCCCCCCGCACCCACCATCGCTCATCCAGATCTTCACCCTTTCACCTCCTTCTATGTCTCCTTCTCTAACATTTGTCTCGGTATTTTTAAAGTAACAATTCACAGTTTTTATGGAGCACCATGTCAGAATATAGTCCATGGGGCCTGCTAGTATGATTAATCTATTGAATTAGGGCTATGACCCCACAGGTTAATTGAATGGGATATTAAAGGTGCACCCGTCAATGTTTTTATATCAAATCAAATCAAATTTTATTTAAATTACACATTGTCTCACTGGACTTTCACAAACTGTACAGATGTGACACCCTCTGCCCTTAAACCCTAAAACCGGGTGAGGAAAAACTTAAAAACCCTAAAGAAGGAAAATAAGAAACCTCAGGAAGTACAACAGAGGAGGGGGATCCCTCTTCACAGATGTGCAATAGATGTCACTTGTACAGAACACAACAACATGGCAACTATATGACAACTTTATTATTCTATATAAACAACAAAAAACTGACAAATCTACACAGTTCCTCGCATCTTTTTTTAGATATCTTTCAGGTCATTCGTTTTGTTTCTGCAACCAAAAGTTGGTTCCATGTGGCTGTGCTCATCAACCCCATTTCCTGTTGTACCTACACACCTATTGTACAGGATGTGGCCCACACCAAATGGCAGACACAAATCCAAAAAAATGTGTACCATACCAAACTGAACTGAATTGTACTGCTCGGTGGAAGCTTGGTTTTAAAGCTCCTCCACTAAAAAGCGCTCAACGTCATGGCTGATTTCATTCTGCAATCCACTAACGTCAGTATGGAACTAATCCTAGTGCACAAAATAGTAGCAAACCCTGTACAAGTGCCCCTTTGTTGAATCCATGTCTGGTTCAAAGTTTAAAAGTTAGTAGATGACAGTAGGTAATCTCTGGCTCACTCTGGCTGCAGAAAATGGGCAGACATAGCATTCATAGATCCCCCACAACCAAGATGAGCCAAAGGTG
The DNA here is from genome assembly GCA_001698575.1 of Mola mola. Taxonomy (NCBI): domain Eukaryota; kingdom Metazoa; phylum Chordata; class Actinopteri; order Tetraodontiformes; family Molidae; genus Mola; species Mola mola. Next base: position 153,217 of record KV751390.1, read on the forward strand.
CATAATAACATCCAAGACATTTTAAGGTTACAAATTTTTTTCAGCAAAACATTAATATTGTATTTCCTTGTAAAAAACAATCCCTATTTACTATTGCAGTTTAGTCTGTATTTGTGAACCTAATTCAACATTGTGAGTTGGTTGTTTTTTCCGATATACTATTTGTTACTCAGCTACTTGAACGGTTTCGAGATTATACTTTAGAAAAGGATTAATGCTTTTAGTGCAACAAAGCTAAATGTTTTAAAACATATCTGAATCCAAATAGCTGATTTGTTCCATTTTTATGAAAAGCCTCAAACTTTCCACGACTCTGCGTCCATTCTCTCAAATGTCTGGATCCAACAGATAGTAATGTCTTTTGCTAGTTGCTGTGCATCCAAACCTCTTCACACATGCGAGATTGAAATAAAACAACAATAAACGCACTTTATGTAAAAGATTTGAAAGGTTTATAGTGTGTTGTGTGTCTGCTTTTACAAGAAAAGAAAACATTGTGTGCATGTTTGCAAGGAAAACTCTGCATGACAGATGAAGAAATTTTCATGTGCGTGTGTGCTGTATGTGTTAGCATGGCTCGAGGGGTGAACAACTTTTATCCTACTGTCAGAGAGAATGTGTCAGATTTCGACTCCTTTGTTCCTTGTCGCCGAGTCTTGTCGTTACGTCTGTGTGTGAGTGTGTGTGTGTGTGTGTGTGTGTGTGTGTGTGTGTGTGTGTGTGTGTGTGTGTGTGTGTGTGTGTGTTTGCCTGCCATCCCTGTCAGCTTTAGTTATTAGTCACTGGCTCTGTCGAGAGGCGCCTTTTTTTCCCAAATAGTTTTGAAGTGATAAATCCATAAGCAGACAGATGTAAGCTGGCGACCAAATACAGATATATATTAGGCATTCCCCTGGATCCAGCAAGCTGCTTGATGGGACATAAATGCAATCATATCCTTTCTCCCAAATCCCTTAGAGCTTTCACATTCTCCCTTCACCACTGCTCATAGACTATTAAGATACAGATGCTCTTGCTGTATACACTCCACTCAGTCAATTGAGATAATTCCCATGCATACCATATGTCTTTCCCTTAAATTCTGATACACCGTATCTTCTCTGAAGTGCTGATAAAACATTTGAGTGGAAAAATGTAGCAAGCATTGTGGTCCAGAGCACCGTGTAGGCTGTAAGCGCTGGACCGCCAGCAAAGAAAAGGAAGAGTGAAGGGGAGAAACCGAATGAGCACATTTTTAAAACAGGCTATTTAGAGGACCACGTCACAATCAAAGCTGGAACTGCAGGTGATCTCTTTGGGCTGCAAAATTAATCTGTCAGTGTGCGGGAATGGGAGCAAGATAAATTACGTCCTGTCTATTACCCAAACATGTAAACCCTTTGAAATCATTATACAACTATTATTGTAATTGAGTTGGAGAATAATACCAAATGCTTCAATAATACCAGATTATGAATTTATTATGATATGCTGGTAATAATGCTGGCCAGATGCTGCTGTTCCGTCTGACTGATGAATGAATCTAATCCAAACTGGACATCTGACAGTGGTTTTCACAACCGCTAAATGACTTTGAACAGGTTTTAGGTTATTCATTTAAAGACCATGATAAAAGTAAATACAGAAAACCAGAGATGGCTGCAGCATTACGATTGGAGGTGGATAAAATATGTACAAACCTGTGATAATATTTACTTACTAAGGAGCTAAGCAAAAACAGTCTGTCCGCTTTATTTAAGATCATACAAACTGTTTGTTTTTATTGTATAATTTTAGGAAAAAGAGAATACACAAAGCAGAACATCATAATGATAGTAATACTGCGGAAGTTTAGTTGTTAATGTTGTCGATGATGACTAGTGTCTACTTGCAGCGACAGAGGTGGTTCTTGGAACAGGAAGCACCGCCTTGACCCCTGCTTCCTCCATTGCGCCTTGTTTATGTTCCAACGACTTCCTTCATTTCTGTGTCATTTCTCAGGCTTTAGAATAGCTCCACAAGCTGATAGATACACCATGCCATATTAGCCCAAGTAGAGTGTATATGTGTAGACACAGCAACCTATGCTGATAGGGAAAAGCTGCTGCTTAATATTTGGAGGTTGCTAGCGTGTAAGTGCAATGCTTCAATCCGGTCACTAGAGGGAGGTTAAGCCTGAGCTATGTAAGCAAGACTGGACCACGGAGCTAGAACACATGATAGGAGGTAAGAGTGCTGATATTTTTCTGTTGTACAACATTTCTTCTCTCTGCAAGACATTTGAGCTTTTCAGAAATGCAGAATCATACATACCTGTGCCTGAAACATGAAAAGGATCTTAAAAAGGCAGCTTTTTTTTTAGGTTGTCTCCAGGAAAGGTACTGAAGATTACCTGTTGCGCCGTCAGAAATTCCTAGATTATTTAATCAATTTATAATATGAATGTGGTTTGTCTGTGTTTGCTTAAAACAGCAGAAACTGCAGAAGGTTCTAAAGAGATTCTGTGACGATATTATTCTTGAAACAGGAGAAAGTGACATAAATGCACTTGATCACTGAGCTGTTCCAGTTGCCTTTACATTAATGAAAAGACATACTGATTGATTCATCTGGTGTTTTTTTCCCCCCTTTGGCCAAGACAATTACATCTCTCTCCGCATAGTTTGCATCATAAGTTCAACTTCACTGGAGAGAAAAAAAGAGACTTTAGTAGATTTATGAGGCGGAATGTTTCTGTAATGAACTGCTTGACTTCAGCTGCTACAGCTATTAGCAGAACAGGTCTGATTTGTGTGTATGACGGCCACTTGATCACTGGCACTCCCGTCTTGGAGGGAAAATGTGTTGGTTTGTATTGTGATGTGTGTATGGGGGGTGTTACTGTTCCAGGAGCCTTGTTGCTTATCAGAGTATCAATTGGCTGGATTCTTAAACTTAGGCCCCAGGAATTTTTCACGGGCAGCCAAATACAGTGCAGGAGCTCTACTACAGACAACTCAAGAGTAGTACATGATGTTAAGTGTTTACATCTGCAATATTAGTTCTTGTTACATCAAAGAAAAGCTGCAGGGATATTTAAGGCCGGCCCACAAGCTGGCCAACAACATCTCACACCGAGCAACATCTGTGCGTCTATAGACCTATGGAGGAAAAGAGAGACGGCTGCACATGATCTTGATTTGGAGCAGCTTTGCACAAATTAGGGCATTTCTGATGCCCAGGTTTGAAGTAAATTAAAAAGACTGAGTTTGGAAGCACTCCCAAACAAACCCAAACACTTACCGCTACAAAACAGATTAGTGCTCTATATAAGCCTGAAAATATATAGGTGTTATATATATATAGGTTAGATATATAGGTTGCGAGAAAGGGCCAGCGTTTCAGAAACAAAGACGTCATGAGTTTGAGGCCCCCAAAGACACCCCACTCTCTTATTTCATATATTAATTTAGCTCAGCACAGACGACTAAACTATGTCTGAGTTAGTTGAGGGAGAAATACATAATATTTATTATGTCTCAATTTGTTTATATGCAATGGTTTGGTACTAAAATAAAGTAGTATTGCAAAATGCAGAAAAAAGGACTGGATTCAGCTTTAAAAAATGGTACATAAATGTTAACTTTAGAATCAGCTATACCCACAGAAAACAGACAAAGGACATGACCTTATTGTCTACATCAGGAGCCACAGTATTTCACTGCAAAGGGAAAATTAAATTATTTAATTGTCCTTAATGTGACTCTCATTTGACATGGTTCCCTACTCATTGTGACGTTAAAATGTATATATCATTTATGAATGATTAATTGTTGTATGCCTCATTTTGTGACTATAACAACAAAACTCCTAAAATATTTTGCCATCTAAAATTTGTGAATGTACTTCAAATTGAACTAAGCTAGGAAAGATACAAACAATTACATGTACAAATTACAATTATGGAAAAACTGACCTAATTGAGAATGAGATAATCGGGTTTGTGACAGAGAGGGGATATTTTAAGTTGACCGACCTTCTTGTGGCTGAACTGAACCTTGAGAGAAGAGAAGCGAGTGAGAGAGAGAGAGAGAGACAGAGATAGGAGAAAGGTGGGGGGGGGGGCACACTGATAGAAGGAAAAGGGAACTTGTTCCCTGAGTTACCTACTGTAGCTGCTAAACGTCAAAGGGAGGAGTGTGAATTTGGACTGACATCCCATTTATTGCTCATGACATTTGTGCATCGTCCAGGCGCATATGCATCGTAAAAGCCTACCTAGGGGAGCTTGTGAGTGTGTGTGTGTGTGTGTGTGTGTGTGTGTGTGTGTAATGATGAGCTAAGCACAGCTGAGGACAGACAGTGAATGAATAATAAAATGTGTCAAACCTGACCTATGTGGTCATTCCATGTAGACACTACGCTGTCTGACCACCAACCTCCTCTCCGACACACACACACACACAGACAGACACAGAAAACAGAAAAGCCTCTTGTGTGAACTAACATCAGAATGAGGAGACACCAGCGAGTGCCTTTGTTTTCTCCCCCTGTAACATACAGCAACTATTGAACTGTGAAAGTGAATTGGACAGGGATCAGCCATATTATATAGTTTGACAGCCTTTGAAGCACATCAGCTTTGCCGTTACCCTTTTTCTGATTGCCCCTGAGCCCTTTTTGCTCCTCCGCACAGGCACGCTGTGGCATTTACAAGGTACAGTGGGCAGCAAATCTTTCATTAGAAACAAGTGAGCAAACATGGACGGAAAAAGACGGGAGAGGTAAATTGATTTAGGGCATATAGTAATCATTTAATATAAATGCGTGAAAGAATGATGTGGTAGTAAAAAGTAAGCTTGGTAAACAATGATTTTAAACAAGTGGTGATTGTGTCATAATGCAAACCCCTGTATGCTGACTAACTTTCTTGTTCTGAATACATAGAAACGGCAGTTGAATAAAAGAGAAACAACATAATTTGTGTTGTTAATGTCGGCTACCATGACACTGGCAACAGCTATAGTTCCCCCTCTCCATGTATCTGGAACTCATAAATAAGTAGTGTGAGCACACACACAAGTGGTCTTCTTTGATTCCTTCTTTTATGAAATCAACACTGACACAAATGCTCCTCTCGGGTTGTGTGAACATGCACTCGAGGAGAAGTGGAACAAAAACAACAAAAAAATCACTGCTCACTGACAAATTAGCTGTTTTCTCTGAGCAGCCTTTACTGCTTTAACTCTATTTAGTATTGCTGCTACACACTTCCTCTGAGGTGACGACAGAGTGTCAAGTAGGTGGTAGGTAGGTAGGTAGGTAGGTACTGTAACAACCTAGGATTCAATTACAATACAGATTTTGGGTTCTTGATACAATTTCTTTTCACAATTTTTAAGGAAAACTAGATAGAAATCAAAATGATTATTATTATTGTCTATTTAAGGTAATTCTCAGAGAAGAAAAGTCTAAAAATATCTTATTTAAAAGGAGTCTTGCTAATTTTTTTGTGTTTTTTCAAACTTTAAAACCCCAAAATACTGGACACTTGTTTATTCATTACCTTACAAAAAGTTAAACTGAAAATATCTTCTTTGGAAATGTATATTCATCCATCCATCCATTTTCTACCGCTTATCCTGTTAGGGGACACGGGGGGGCTGGAGCCTATCCCAGCATCATCGTGTGAAGTTGGCAGCTCATTGCAGGGCTGACATAAAGAGAGAAACAACCACTCACACTAACATTCACACCTACGGGCAATTTAGAGTGACCAATTATCAGACACAGGGAGAACAAGCAAACTCCACACAGAAAGGCCCTGACCTGGGAATCAATCCCAGGACTTTCTTGCTGTGAGGTGACAGTGCTAACCACTGCACCACTGTCCTGCTGGAAAAGTATATAAAATAGAAAAATTGGAATTTAAAACAGTTTGAAAATTAAAAAAATAAATTAAAATGAATATTTTCTTTTAATAACAAGTCACCCTTTTCATCATTAGAACTAGCAGACTAATCTTCACCCCTCACCATTGTAGCCCAAAACAACATTGCACAGGTACACAAATGGTAAAACGCTGCTTGGATGATAATCTCACCGACGAGTCCTCGAATACTCATACATATTCCTAATTCCAGCTCACGCCGACAATAATGATTAGCTTGTGTGAGGGCAGCTCTAGTTGTTTCTGCTAGGACATGAGCACAGCAGTGGCTGCTGAGTGCTCTTTAAGAAAGCTGAAACTTGCCTCACTTGTCCCAGTCAGACCCGCTTTGGTGTCCAAATTAAGCGTGTTGGCAAAACATTGGGGGTGTAAAGGGAATCCGGCCTCCCTTACTGCAGCATTCATAATCCATGCATCCGTCAGAATGCTGTTCCGTGTAACATTTTGTTACATGGATTTAATTAAAATACAAATTTTGCTGCAGGTCCCTTGTTTGTATCGATTTTTGACCAATTTATGAAGTAACCTTACATCCCTGGTGTCAAGCACAACTTTTGACAATAGACCATTTTCACTGTAGCCATGTTGACAGGAAATTGCAGGTAAACACAGGTGTAATTAAATAACTGTTTAAGATTCTGTTCCATTTAGTGTGGCAACGCTATCCCATTGAGCTAACATGCATAATAGCTCCACCTTGACTCTTTTTTGAATTGAATGGATCAGAACCTTAAAGAACCTGTGTTTACCCTACAATTACTTCCAAAATTATCTGCTGAAAAGGTCTATTGAAGTTAAAAAAATAAGTCGAGTTGAGAAGAGCCGTACCTAGTACACAGCATACTGTAAGTTCCAGCACTACCTTGTTTATATTTTTGTCTGCTTTTTGGTGCTGGGCATGTAACAGAGTTATTTGATCAGCACCTTCGTCTTGAAATTAACTGCTGGAACAAGGAATACTGGATGCAGTCAAAATGCACCAAAATCATCAAAATGATGGGCCATAAAATCAAAACATTTAACTGACAGATGCTAAAATTCGGGTGGTATTAACCCCTTCCACATTAAATATACACATTTTGCCCATTTGTCAAAAATAAAAAGATCAACTCCAAGGTAGCAGCTGCAGTAGTTCCACTTGTTTGCTTGTCAATTAGGACAGCCTATTGAGCTGTGTTGAATTGATAATAAACCTTTGTGTGGAACTGATATGTGTAACAACTCCTGATACTGACTCATTAGAAGTTTTACATCCTGAGAGTTGTAAGAGATGTTCTGATACCATTTTTCCCGTCCTTATACCGATTCTGGTACCTGGGCTTTGAGTAACAGCCGATAAAGAGTACTGAACCGATACTAATATTTTTATGTATACAGTGTATCTCATCCATTGTTTCTTTCACGTTGGCTGTAATGTCATGCAAAACAAAGTGAACGTTGGACTTAGGGATGTTCCAATTTATCAGCATGTCCTCAATTTTTTCGTTCATTAAAATGCCAGTATGTGATCCATGAAATTCGTTTGCTTGCAGCACTTTGAAGGGTAAATGTTGATGGTGACACTGTATCCATCCACTGTAAGCACTAGCAACTACTGGTTTTGGCCTTTAGATTGGTGAAGAAGAATTGACTGTGCCGAAGTGGTATGTGGCAGGATGCTGGTCGCTGCTGAAGAGATTACAACTATCAAACAGTCCATGGAGTCAGTACTTGCGGATTCTGATGCCAGCATTTTCTGTGGTATCAGGAGTAATTCTGATACTGGTATCAGAATCACAACAACTTCACTGACAGTTTATAGATGCATCTTACTTCCAGGAATATCCACCCACCATGTTTTCAACATTATTGAGAAGTTTTTTTTACTCTGACCAATACGGTTACCTGAATCTATTATAATAGACACAGAGCACCTACAGAGCTGTTGGACAAGTCCAGACTGTAATAATCAATACTGGGATGGAAATGAACGGTCACCATTATCATGCATCATAAAGATGGTGTAGCATTTTCGTACATTGTGCAGTAGAAGTTGTTTACAGAGTCTTGGGGGGACTGTAAGTGCTGGCGGGCCTGCTGTGCTGACTCCTCTCTTCGGTGCCTCAGCTTTGTGTAATTTGACCAAACCTTGGTGTCTATGTGTGTGTTTCTGTGCGTGTATGTGTGCATTCATGGGTGTGTAATGTGAAGTGAAGTGAAACAAGAGAGGGGGAAATAGGTGGAATGGCAAGAGAGAGACAGAAGTGACAGAAATCAATGTGAGCAACGTAACCAACATCACCAGTAGTAGCAGCAGCCTCGCCGACCTCTATCACTCCCCTGCCTTTTTACTAGGAGAGACGGATAGAGACAGAGTTACAGGACAGGCATTCTCCACAAGGCAACATCTGGTAAGTCAAACTCCAATATAAAAGCCTCTTACTATAGACAAATCGTGCAAGCGATGGCAATGAAGGTGTGTTGGCTTTGTAACTCAGCTCTTCAGAGTGCACACAGCAGGGCAGAAGAGGCTGGTACCTTTTCTTTCTCTGCTTCTCCCTGTACCAACACTTTTCCGCTGCCTCTCCTGTAGAAAAGCAAATGATAACACTTAGAACAGTACAGTGAGAGAGCTGCCGCTAGCCGCCACCCCTCAACTATGCATATGTTTAAAAGCCTGCTGGGGATTAGGAATTGGATTGAGGGAAGCTTTCTTCCGCCAATCAGCTCTCAGAAAGCCTCCCAGAAAGCAAGAGAGAGATGGTGGAGGAGTGGAGAGAAGGGGGAGAGAGATAGTTGGCATGAATGCTGTCTTAATACTCGTGCAGGAGAGGTTGTGGTATTTGTTGATGTTGCTACTTTATCTCTTAAATGTCTTTGATATCTGTTTGAAAGTCTAAAAAAAACCTAAACCTTAAGGCACTATTAAGTACCTCTAAAGTTTCTCTCTGACAGTGTCGTACACATACATCTCTATGAGGGATGTCAGAATGTTTTGAATAAAATTCTAGTCAGTTAAGGTCCCTCATCCATTTGAATGATGTTAAATGAATTAACACACATTTTAAGCAGCAGGGGGTGCTGATGCTATATACTGTAGCCTCAATTTACATGTGCGTAGCATCGAGCAAGTTCGAAAAACATGGCAGTGGCTAGTATAGATGTACAATTTGAGGATACTTCAATATTTGCATACCAGGCATGTCAGCATTGTATACAAATATTGCAAAAAGGTATTGATATACATGAATAGCACAATGTGCGTGATGAGCCATGTTAAATGACCAACAGTGAGACGCTTCCTTGAGCTCCGTGAGTGACAAAAGCTATTAAAAGGCCAAACTAAACTAACATTGTATTTGCAGCCCCACTTACTTTTATTATTCAATAATTTATTTATTTAATGATTTGGGATTTGTTTTAAAATTTCTGTTATGTTTTGTTTATATAGAAAAGTTATTTCAGTTTAAGAAATTTGCAGCATTCTTTTGCTTTGTTTGAACCTGCCTCCAAGGTATAAACAATTTTTAATTGTAGTTTTGTCTGAGGCAGCAGGGAACATAGTTAATATCTCAGGTTCTACCTGAGAAGACTGAAGATATTTTTATTATCTCTATATCTATTTACAAAAAAAGTAAATGTTCATTCTTTTGTGGTTTGTAAAGTTTCTTCCCTCCCTACATCCCTATTTGAACTTAAGAAAAAAATTTGAGAAACTTCAGGTTTTTTGTCAAAAAACAAAAAAATAAAACACAAGGGTACCTTTTATTTATAATTTGTCATAAATCTAATTTGAAGAAAAATATCAGGAGAAAATCATGAACCATCGTCCGAATTGAGTTGATGATCAACTGGGTTTGGTGAATCACTACATCCTTAATCTATCCAAGCATTTCAACACTTCGTCTTCATCATTCAAGATTTACTCCTCATCTTCCAAGATGTTGACTTCCCTTCTTCAAAATAAAAATAAAACAAAACAAAACACAATGAGTTTTGTTGCTGTTGGTTCAGTGTTTCAAATTTTGTACTTGGCAGGAATTCATACCCAGCCAGCATTTCAACATCAATGATGATAATGTTGAGTCACTGTTGAATTTGGTTTTGCATAGCAAATCAACATTGATATTGTGACATTGTTTTTCATGGCTTACAAAATATCAGGTACAGGATCTGGGGGATCCAATATTGCAGAGACACACAGGCAGGTTTCTAAATCAAAGTTGTTTGTTCGTTTTCTGCCACTTATCTGGGTCATGGGGGCAACAGCCTGAGCAGGGAGATCCAGACGCTCCTCTCCCCGGCCACTTCCACCAACTCCTCCGGGGGGACACCAAGACGTTCCCAAGCC
>KV751390.1:174478-187843 GCA_001698575.1 Mola mola
TTATTTGTCTGCAAAGTAAACAAGTGCAGTCTAAAGTGACTAGTCAGTTTTGGCTACATTATTCTGTAACCAATTTATTGAAAAAATCTAAAAACAACTTAATAAATAATTCGCAATGCAATAAGACACAGCACTTGTTATATTTTTGTACTTTTTGAATGCTTTTCATATAGGAAATTACTACAAAAGGTGACACAATTGATTCTTTATTTTGGTAGCACAATAATCCCACTAATGCTAATGCTGCTAACAGCAGATGAACTTGGCGTATTTCTTGTGGGTTGTGTGTGTAGAGTGGGGCCCATGTAAGCTTGCATTTTCATGCTTTGTACCTTTTCACGTGATTGAAAAGATTTGTTGTGTTCCCTGTTCAGCTTGGCGGCAACTACCGACATATTTTGCAGTCTTCTACGCAATTGCCACACAAAATTGTCCAAGTTTCATGCTAACTTTCTCAAACAAACTATGCTTGCTAAAGGAAGTGGACTTATACTACATTTAGGACAGAAACGGCAGACTCTGCCTGGCTGTTGTTGCGCTTTCTTTTGCTGTGGGGTAATAGTAGATATGTCCAAAGTGAGGGAGTGTGGCCAGACACTCATTTTTTTAGAGGAAATACTGGGGCAAGGTTCACTACTTTGTAAAACACATAACTGTAAATATTATATTACTACTTTGGTTTGGAAACATTTCATAAAACATTTCACATGTTTGTTTAATTTTTATTTAAGGCTGCATCAAATCTTTTTTTGAATTGGTGTCGTACATGCTCCAGGCCTCCTAGATTTCTACCCCAAAAATGTTTTACATGCTTCCTCCTTTGTTTGTACAGACAGAAATTGGCCGAGGATGTGACAGGAAGGAAGAGGTCTCTTTTTCTCAACTCGGTACAACCAGCCACTTGCTGTGGTGTGGGTGTATGTGATTGCTTCAAAGCTCTTGAGAGAGCAGAAGCACCACATTGTGCCCTTACTAAAAAAGTAGTTTCAGCACTTGACCTTAAAGTGACTCTTTTAGCCTATTTTGCAAATGGAGTCTTTTAAAGCTTTTAAAATAATGATGATTGTCTTGATAGTCTTGCACTTATAGTATTGAGTCTCATTTTCTCTCTTTGTCTAACTCTTTCTTTTTTCTCTCTCTCCATCCACTTGATTATCTCTCTCTCATTGTGTCTTTGCAGACTTTGGATGAGGTTGAGGAGTTCTGTGCCAAGGTGTATTAATTATTAAACTAGTAGGCTTAAGTGGCTTGTCCTAACATTGTCTCCCTCCAACACATAGTTGTGCAGATAAATCAGAATAAAAAAAAAATGCTAAGGCCCTTCTTTGGCTTTGCGTCATTTTCCATGGTTAGGGTTTAAATTCCTTACAAGCAACATTTTGAATACTTTATTTATTCATTTTCAGATGTACAAAACAGAACATCAAGGTACATAACAACCCGAACAATTACCCCTTTCTTCCCATCCCGCCTCCCCCAAAGCAGGCTAGGAAAAGAAGAAAAGAAAGAGAGAAAGGAGAAAAAAAAAGGAAAAAAAGGAACGAAAATCTGTACTCTATAACAAGCATTTCTGTGGCCATCTGCGACTGTAATCACATTATACTAGAGAAATTACAAAGATATAAGTATTCAAACACAATCAGAGCATTGAGGTGTCATGAGGGTCCTCGCTGCTGTGTGATGTGATCAAGAAATGGTTGCCATATCTGATGGAATTTATTTGATTTCCCTGATATCTCAGATCAAATTTTCTCCATATACAAGGTACTTGAGAACTCTGTGAGCCAGGCTTCAAAACTTGGAGATATCTCTTTGTTCCAGACTTTGAGAATCATTTTCTTAGCCATAACCATCCCATACTGGATTGACAGCACCTTCCAGTGACTAAGAGTCTCGAGCTGTTGAGACCAGCCAAGAATGCTTGTGTCTGGGTCTGGAGGAAGATCATCTCCATAAACCTCAGAGTAAAAATGGAAAACCTCGCACCAGAATCTGTGGAGTTTAGTGCAGAACCAGAACCTATGTGTCAATGTGCCCTCGGACTGTTTTTACACATAGTGGTGAGGAGGATGAAAAAAAATGAATGCAGTTTAACGCGTGAATAATGGAGTCTATGTATAACCTTATATTGAATTAGCTGGTGTCTTGAATTAATTGAACATGTGTGTATGCTGTGAAGACATTCACACCATGCATCTTCTGAGATGACGGTGCCTATTTCCCTCTCCCAGCACTCTCTCAGGTATTGTGTACTTGGAGCAGTTTGAGCCGCAAACACATTTACAAACATAGACACTAACCTTTTGGACTCAGGTGCCTTTGTTAGAAGAGAATAGACTTCGTCAGGGGAGTTATAAGTGGAAGTACCAGTGATATCCTCTTCTTACAAGCAACATTTTGTCTTACATTTCATCTCACCTCTGCCTGTGTCTTCGTTATGTTGTCAGCATGAAGCAATTCATTGTTATCAAATTAGATTAAGAGATGTTCCAAATGCTTTCATTCACTACTGAGGCATTTAGTAAGTAAGTGTGACTTTAAAAGAAAAAAATAAACTAAAGTATATGATACATAATACGATTGGGATTAATAGTTAGGTGCAGAAAAGTTGTGGAGATATTTCATGAGCTTTGTGTGATGGCCCTTACGTTCAATAGCAGGGCCTGCTCTTTTCCCCAATTCCTGTCAGTGGTTATGTAGTCTTGTAGATGCCTTGTGGGTGGAGCTTGTTAGTGTAATTGTCAGAGAGCACCTGACCAGTCTCCCAGGACTATTGAAGACAGGGCTGCCACTGTCTTCTATCTCTTGCTATCCCTTGAGCACCATGTAAACACCTTTCCTTAATCTGCTGACGATTCATCTGCTGACCAATAAAACTGACTGATATTTCTCAAATCCTTACAATGTTTTTTGTGTTTGTCTTACAGTAATTGATAAACCTGTAAAATGTGTAAAACATTTTTTGTCATTGCTCATGAGCAGGGTCACAGAAAGTGGAGGCATGTCAGGCTTAGCACTGCTGCTCCTTTGAGCTTTGCTGTTTTTTTTATTTGGTAGTGCTATATTGAATGCTGTCAGGCCTAGGGTTAGGGTTAGGGTTAGGTTATCCAAGTTTCTGATTATTGCATCGTATTCGGGCAGGTGCCTGTGATGTTTATTATTTTAGGGATAAAAGCAGAGAAACCAGAGAAAAATAGGATAGCTTTTGCTTATCGTGGGCTTATATTTAATAATTTCATTACCAGAAGACAAAATAAAGACAAAAAAAATCGTTGTTGCTCCAAAAGTAAGACGTTGCTATAGCATTTGCATAGATCTAGGGAGAGAGAAGGTGAGAGAGTGCACCAAGGTCAAGGTCCTTGGTGAGGTCATGGAGTGTGTGTACATGTCGACAGAAACAAAGCAAGAAACAGACAGGCTGTAGAGAAAATCCAGTAAAGCAGTGCTTTTAAAATAGGGAAGTAGACTATTTAGCAGCAGCTGTCCACAGAAGTTTTTTACCTGCCACAAGGCCACAGCACTTAAAGGCATATCCTCTGTACCACTACTTTGAGAGAAAATGAATGGGATTACCCCCCGGGGATGTTTTAGCCATGTTCACTTTGCTGATACATCACTTGGCTGCAGCCATGGCAGGTAGTCGGCAACTGCCAGAAACCATGGTAAGGTGTATACCTAACCTGTTTTCTGTTGAAGTTCTCCAGGGAGTAAAACTGGGTCTCTTGAAATCCAGGGCTTATCCTGCTTTCTGAAATTGGAATGTGATGTTTACATGTACAAACACAAAAAACAAACACTTAAAAAAAAAATGAAAGTGGGGGTGTTCTCTTCCAATCAGGAGCAACTACCCTGGCAAACTAATATTGGTGTTTTGTCACCACCTTTTGTTTTTTGCAACACGTAGTTTAACATTTGAGCAACAAAAAGAGATGCTTATCACTCCGTTGGAGCATAATAAAATGCAGGAAAATCTGTGCTATCAGTCGAAATGGGATTTGGCTGTGAGAGGGGACAGATGTGGTATTGGACCCTGGTCTGTCCTCTTCACCCATCCTCATTGATCTCTTTTTCTTCAACACATCTCCTCTTCCTCCTCACTGTTGCAGGTTTAGTGTGCTGAAAATCACTGGCTGGGGACTCGGTTGTCTAAGCTGCCTTAATGCTTTTAATTTTGCTCTCGGCTTGGTTTTCTTTAAAATCTCCGTTCGGTTATCTTTCTTGATTTTGTGGTTAACCCTGTCAACGTGTTTGCCCAGTTGTGCAAGGTCTTTGCATTTGCAAACTCGACAGTCCAACTTGTTGCTATGAATTCCAGAGGAACAATTCAGAATCAAATGTAATTCCTTTTGATCCCTGAAATGGTAGTACTTGATGAGGTGTTGCTGCACTGAAGCACATAGTACCAAGCTCAGTAGGCAGAGGGCTGCAGTTTGGTTTCTTCACTCAGTTCCAGGTATCCTTCTGGTAGATGTCTGAGTGGTGTAAACAAAGTTTCCTCAGCCTTCCAAGTATGTTTTCTAAAGTGAGTCACAGGTGATATACTGCCTCAAACAACTCTTTAACAAACTCTCTAATTCTTTTGATTGTGATGTCTTTCCTTCTAATGTCTTTTTGACATCAGTTGACTAAATTCAGGGTACGTCATTCTTCTACAATTTTGAGGTAGTGGCGTCAACACCGGAGAGTCCTCAGAACTGCAAGATGTGTCCTCACTGAAGGAACAACTATTATTTGAAAAGCAGCCCAGCTTAGGAGCTGCAGGCTCAGACTCCTCAATGTCAATGAATTTAGGCAATGCAGTCTAAGCAAAACTTTGTGATTGTGGCTTTTGTTCAATCTTCTGGCCCTCTGTCTGGCATTCATGAAGTGCTTATTATAAAATATTGCTTTGCTAGCATTGGAGTAATCATTTTTCGACACACAGAGTAGATCCTAGAGGGAGTATAAAAGTTGATTCTACAAATTTTACTGACTTTAATTTCATGTCTTCATGTTGTGTTCCCAGTTTACTCAGAAAAAATATCTTATAGTGACTGAAGCTCTTGCGACGTATACCTGTAATTCATCACCGTTATCTCCTGTAAACATGATTTGCATGTAGTCAGCATTGGAAACACAACTCACAGGGGACTTTCTAACTATCAAAAAAATCTGTTCTTGAATGAATGACTGTGACTGATGACTAATGTTACAAGCTATTTATAGTTCTTTCTGTCAGGGCCCCGTCTGTTAGGTCATTCTATGTTTCCTCTTTTATTTTGAAGTTTTGTTTGTTTCTTAACTCCTATGTCCCGTCCAGTCTTCTCCCTCAGGTGTGTGTGATTGCCTCTCCTCCCTTAATGTGTCTCACCTGTGTCTAATTGTCTACCTCTCCCTTATGTATTTAAAGCCTGTGTTCCTTTCCTCCTGTGCCAGGTTGTCTGGTCTTTTCCAGACAGCAGTCCAGCCTTATTTCTGTGTGAGTCCCTTGTGTTTGATCCTGTTTGTTTCTCGACTACTGAGTTTGCCTGTTCCATAAACGGTACCTGTGCTTGTTAGTTTGATTTCACAGTGTTGAACCATTTTCTGATTTAAACGGCTTTGATTGAGAACCTCTCCCTGTGTTTCTGCATTCTGAATCCTCCAGAGTCTGTACCTGATGCTTTTCTGTCTGAATTTGGAATGCAAAACTTCATCGTCTCTTAGGATACGGTTTTGCAAGAATTAAGGACAATGTCCTTCGGACACCGTGGTGACCAATCAAATACGTGCAAGCAACAACATCACAGATTAAGAGAAGGATAATTTTCACAAAAGACACAATAATATGACAGTATATACCACAGTTTGATTGTTTGTGCTGACTGTACACCAGACATACAGCAGAATTAATAAACTTGCCATCTGACTCAATTTGAAAGGGCTGAAAGAACAAGTTTAAAAAATACTTCAGAATAAATTAAAATTCTTAAGTAAAAATTAATCTCAATTAAAATATTGAGATTAATTAGCTGAATAACTCTTAATTCTGTGACCTGAGTTACAATTAGAGCTCTAGAATTAGAGTTTTGTTGCTAAAATCTCTGCTATCTCTGTAATGGTTGCATACTGTTTTTTGACAGAAACTTTGATTAGTCTGTGGTTTGTTTATAACACCTCATTTGTGAATACTAGGTCAAGCTCCCTGTCTTTTTCTTATTAACCATCCCTTGGTTTTAACAGAGTCTGAAAAGTCACGCATTTTGTTGTCATGTTAGAGATTTAATTTTACAGATCTCATTTTTTTTCCAGTTTTCGAGACGATTTTTACGAGTCTACTTGAGCTTTAGAATACTAAAGGTCAGTTGTATGATTAAACACTCCAGTGCTCCCTTTTTTTTTTCAGTTTAACACAGCATAATGCACTCACACCATGGCACCTTGGCACACAGTCAGTGGGTCAATCAAGTCCAACACCCCAAAACAAAAAAGACAAAAAGGGGGAACCCCCCCCCCCCCCCCCCAAAATCAAAAACACAAAACAGTACACCCCTTGAGGGCTTCCCAATGAACCAACGTCCAAGTTGGACAGAGGCAGCCTATTTCCTAACTTTTTTCCTCTTTTCCCTTTGTGCATCAAACTCAAAAAAACCAAAACATAACAAGCTGCTTTCATGGATCAAACGATAGCAGCAGTGCTCTTTGTGCCAAAGCAGGATAAAAAAGAGTAAGCGTAACAGAAAGAGAGAGAGAGAGAGAGAGAGAGAAATGCATTATTATTGTTATCAAAGTAAAGCCAGCTCATCCCCTGCTGCTCTTGTGGGACCTCCCTGACTCTCTCTGCTCATCGACCCAGGGGGAATCTAAACATGACCCGCATAACCCCCCCCCACCTTCCTGGAACACACACACACACATCCACACATTTGGGCTTGTCTCGGTGCACATCATTTCATTTGTAAAATTAGTCCATTCTCTCTGACCCTGTCTTTTCATCAAGCGCGGTGGTGCATATTTTAGTCCCTATCGTGCTCCTGTTTTACTAATTGGTGGCTATACTTTGCCCAACACTGATATCCTTTGATCATCTCAGATCATTACGTTTACCTCATTAATTTGCTCAATGTGCAACTCCCCACCAAAAGAAAAGTAAGGGTCCGTGCAAAATTGGATTAATAATAGCTCATCTGAGCCAAGAGAAAGTGTAATTCCTTTGTGATTTCTCCTTTACTCCTTTTACTCTTTGTTCCTTTCCATGATTATTTTGTCTCATTGTCCTGTGTTGGGCATGCCAGGTTTAGAGGAAAAGTCAACATTTCCTGAGGACGCATGGCCCAGTTTGGGCCAGGAAACAACACCCCACAAGTTGTCTGTTTAGTATAAGGAATCCATTCAAATCAAATCTTTTCAATTTTCAGACCACAAACATCAGTCTGACAACTGCCTGCTCTTCATAGCTAGGGCCATTAAGATAACTGATAACTGCCCACATACAGAGTATATTGCAGCCTATGGTGTCATCAGCATGGAGAATTCTGGTATATTTCAACCTAAGCCCTATTTTCTGAACTTTGAGAGTTTCAAACTTCACAAAACACTTTTTTCTTTTATCATTCTGGTATATTGACCTTTAACATTTTAGAATTATTCTCGCTGTCTAAAGTGGGCAACAACACACCTGAGGATAAGACAGCCTAAGTTTTATTGAGCAAGGATGAATAATAGATTTTTATTTTAAAGCTCTAAGAAGCTTTGTTGTGTTTATACTTGTAGACTTTTTCCATCCTTGAAATTGTAAAATATATTCACACCAGTGATAGGGCTGGACGATATGGCCTATAAACAATCTCAATATTATTTATATACACAATAGATATCTCCATATTTTGAAATCTTCCCTTAAACCCTTATTAAATTTGCATTTTAACACTTTTATGCATAAAATGATATCATTATGATGATTTCGAATATGTCTGCTTTGTTTATTATCCAACTATTTGTGGTTTGTTTCTGGAGTTTTTTTTTATTTGTATGCAAAAGAAACACAATCGAGCTAAAGTTATCATTACTTTAATTTGAACTATTTTAAGTTTTTGCACTAAGTTGCACTATTTCAATATTAACTATTCCAAAGAAGACAAATACACACATAATCTTTTAACAAATGAAAATAAATTACGACATTATATAATCTTACATACTAATCCATATCCAAGACACTGCCACCACACCCACAAAGCTCAGTACCTGAACTGACCCATCAGCTGCAATTTTCTCTAATAAAAACCAACACCTTCCCAGACCTGTTCATTTAAGTACCTGACCCATGGGCCGTGATTGAACACGCTGCTGAGAGTTGTGCTCTTGGTTTATCATAGATGTTAAAGTCCGTTACTTCCTCACAAGAAGTGTACACTCTTCTTACTGTTTTCAACCAACTGGGTTACGAACTTTATTAAACTTTAGCGTGTAAGGTACATTCAGCTCGGTCCAGTAACTCAGGTGGTGTCACTCCAAAACATGTCCGTGTCACACGGAACTAAACTATGGCTCTTAACAATAGTTGCTATTGTTACAATAGAGGCTGCTGTGCATCTGTAGCTTTATATATGTTTCTTCGAAGACAAAGCCTATCTTGCTGCTATCTAACACTTTATTGCACTGTTTACAAGCAGCAAATCCACTGACCATGTTAGTCTCAGTCTGTTATCATACAAAACATTTCCCAAATGCCCAACTTGGCCTTCAGCAATGTATTATATTATACCAGGTTTGCCAAAATGATGCAAGACTCGTTTCTGAACACTGACAACGTGCATTGCCACTTTTTCCGCTCTTTCGGCTCTCGGCTCTCCTCCCTTCGCTCCTTTTGACACAAAAATGAACATGGGTCCAGGAGAGTTTTTTGGATGTGCAGGGGAGTGAGCTGTCTGGTTTGAGACGGCATCAGGAGAGAGTGAGAGAAACAAAACTCCAAAGCAAATTTCGGCTTTTCTGGTGGCTTTGTCATATATTAATTTGTTCTCATTGGTTGTAATATAGTCATTTACTGTATCTCATGTAGAACAAGCCATGATACATTGAGTAAATTCAATATATTGCCCACCACTAACACCACATACTGCGTACCTCTATTCCAGCTTTTTGACATCCTTAGCATGAAGCTACTGTTTTGAGTTTGTAAATGCTTTATCAGTCAATCAAAGTTACATATTATTGGCTATAAATATTGCTAAAAGATAAAAACGATACAGTCTAGTAAATAAGTAATCCAGTCACCTCAATAAATTTAACAAGGTGAATTGTGGAGGAGGAGCTTTATATAAAAGTGTTTTCCAGTGCACAGCTTTGAAGTTAAAGAGGAATTATGTTTAATTTAATCAGTTACCCTGTAACCATTCATTACTGTCCTGTCAGGGGTGTTTTATCTAATACTCACAATACTCATTTTGGACAAATTCAGGCTAGCTGTATAACTCTGCCATCAGTCTTTATCCAAAGCTAAACCTAACATTTCTACTTCAAACATAGACATATTTATACTGATTTACATGTCACACTTTAAAAAAAAAAAAGCAAAGGTGTGTATTTCCCAGTGGTGGAGTGTTTGCCATACATACAAGTGAAAACATGCAGGTGCAAACATCCACTTTTATGCCATATTGCTACTTGTTGCATAGAGTAGGTCCTGATTGTTCAAACATACAATAAGTATAGAGAAAAACAATGTGATTCATCCAGGCTGCCATAAGTCTGTGATCATGCTCTACTTACACTTACTAGTTGGCTTTGTAAAGACTGTCAATTCTTTCTGTATCACATTGTTTCCTGTATTTCATCTCCTTTTCATCATCAGTATCTCCTCCACAAATATCTTTCCCAACAATAGACTGTTCTCCATTGTGTTGCTGACAGCTTTATTGTCAATCCACCCAACTCCAACTCTGTTTTGGATATTATTTCCAAGGTGAGACGAAAGAAAGCATCTGATGATGGTTGCATAGTACATTCAGGAGTGTCAACATGGTCTGTTAGAATTTGTGCCTATGTGTCAGGTCAGTGTGTGCCAGCCACAGGGTTGGGCTCAAATGGCAGATGGTGATCAGTGTAGATTATGGCTGTGCGATATGGACAAACTCTTTTATCATGATATTGAGAATTTTATATTATGATAACAATGTATATCACAATATAATGTTTTCTGTAAATTCTAGGGAAAAATCTCATATCTAATGACTAATATCAACATATCTATTGTTTTTTTTTTGATAACCCTGAAGTAATTGAATTCTATATATTG
Source organism: Mola mola (assembly GCA_001698575.1). Lineage (NCBI taxonomy): Eukaryota > Metazoa > Chordata > Actinopteri > Tetraodontiformes > Molidae > Mola > Mola mola. Next base: position 184,737 of record KV751390.1, read on the forward strand.
TGATAAAATATGCTCAGTGATTGAAACCTGCTACTGCAGTTAAAGTTTTTCACGAGGAGGGAGGAGATGTCTGTCCTCACCAAATCTCCCCCTCAATGAAATGACTGGAGGCGGCACGTTACCATGTGGCGGTGTGCAACGTCAGGTCACGTCATGGCTATCTATTGAGACATTTTTCTCTTGTTCCATGATTCCAATTCAGGTCGCATGAAGTCAGGGGTAAAAACCAGGTGTCTGTCCAAACATAAAAAGACATCTAAAAAGAGAAACATGCAAACCAAAATCCAAAATCACAATACACACAATACAAATGAAGAAGAAACCACAAGAAAACAGCACAACGAAACAGAACCATGAGAACCAAACATGAAAAATAACCTGAAACTCTAACTCATGACATAATAATTAATAGATTTAAACAATAACACCAATCACATAAAGAAATGTATCATTTGAGGCTCTAAATGAATCTCAGAAATCAAGACAAGAACTAATACATACATACAGTCTCAAAATATTATGTTAAATAATAACACAAAAACAGGCGCATGACACATATACACACTCTGTACATTTATGTAATTGCATTAAGGCTGAGCAGTATGGCCTTAAATAATGATGATGAGGCCATGTTACAATATGAGGCAAAAATCTAATATCACAAAATTTTTTGACCATATATATTGATACTGCAGCGTTAATGTAGGGATGACTACTGTTACTGACAAAATATTAACATATGCCATATGATATAACGTCCAAAACCTCAGACGATATACAGTATATTCTATATATCATAATAACAATACATGTCGTATATACTGTACTATTGCCCAGCTCTACAGTTCATACGTGCATTGTGTATGAAAAGTGTAAGTTTGTACTGTGTGTTTTTGTGTCCACATGGGGAAGTTTATTGCTAGTGACAGAGTGAGTTTAGTCAGTTTAATCCCACATAGCTGCTACTTCTCTGTGTGAGTATGTGCAGACAAACACGTGCAACACTTAACTCTTAAATATTGCTTCCTTTCAGGGTTCCTCTTAACTTGAACACACTCTTATGAAGGTGTAATATTCATCACATTCTTAAAATACAGAAGTGTCACAATGAAAATGCGATGGTTAAACTGGGATTGTATCTCTCCTCGCTAGGCTAGTTAACACCTGTCCAGTCCGGTGTAGTTCAAACTTGTCCACTTATTTTTATCAGGCTTGATTAAGTTCTACTTCTAGTCAGTTTTAGCAGGACAGTGTGAATTCAGCCAGAGGAGCTGCTGGCCCTGTTGAGATGACTCAGAGATGGAAAGGGACAATCTGTTCCCTGTTCAGCCCTAGGTGCTTGTGACTGTGTGCTGGACTTATGATACACGTGCAGTGGGTGATTATTAATGCAAATGCTTCTCAAGGATTTTACGTATGATATTGATATTGACACAGAGAAAAACAGAAGTCATGATTTATTTATCTTGTTGTATTATGACATTGTTGAATGAACTCACTCTCATTTTTGCATACATAAATGACAATGATTAATGATTGCTGTGGGTGTTGCATTTAAGTCACTGGAAGAACATAACTCCTTAAAGTTACATTGGGTTCATAAAAAATTTAAGCAATCACATATTCAATTCTTTTATTTTCAGTTACTTTTTCAGTAAAAACTATTTTACTATGAACTATACTATGAATTTTTATAATTGTAATTATCTTTCAGTATAATAGTTAACATGTTAATTAGGGTTGGGTAATTTTTGAAGCAATTTAGCATTTCTGATTCTGCTTTTTGATTCCAGTTCTAAACGGTTCTGTGAGGGTCAAAGAATGTGCCCTGCTTAAAAATTTTTTAAACATTTCCACAAGTTGACTCATATTTAGTCATATTCACAATACAGTTGAAGGAACCTATAACATTTAGTTACAGCTTAATTTGGTTGCTGTTAAATCTTCTGTTTCAATCATAATATGCTCTTTCTTTGTTCACTAATTTAACACAGGCCATGTCTTTGTCATGGTGATGTCAGCAGTTTCGTTTCGTTTTCTGCCGCTTATCCGGTTCCGGGTAGCAGGGGGTAACACAGTTTGAGCAGGGAGATCCAGACGTTCCTCTCCTCGGCCACTTCCACCAGCTCTTCAGGGGGGGACACCAAGATGTTCCCAAGCCAGCCGAGAGATAAAATCTCTCCAGCGTGTCCTTGATCTGCCCCGGGGTCTCCTCCCGGATGGGCATGTCAGCAGTGTGGGTTCTTTAACAGTAGTATAATAGTATGACACATGCGATGAAACAGATTCAGCGAGAGAGTGAAGAAGCAGTAGCAGTTAGCAGCTAGTTAGCAGTCCAGCATTGTTTTAATTGTTTATTAACAAGCTTAGCTCCAGCTCCTCCTGAGTGAAGTTGTTATTCCTGAAGCACATACCCTGCACATACAGACACAATGCAGGAAAAGGATAACACAGATACTCAGTCTGCACACATCACTAAATTTTGACAGACAGACGAGGAAATATCATCATTCCGAATATTTGTTTGTGCACCACTCACATTTTAGTCTCATTTATGAAAACAACAAATAAGACAAGGAGGTGCTGGCTTTTAGCTGAGCGGGGAGGATGACGAGGAGAGAAGCACGCCAAACATGGTGCACTCATTGATTATTACACCGTGCACTTCGTGAAGGTGTTTGGCACTGTAACAAGTGAGACATCTCCTTAATAAAATGAAGCCACATGTCATGACAGCGTACAGCTCAAACCTTACTCTGACTCCTGTCATGTGCAATGTTTATTTAGGAATCGGTTGACGTAACTAAAATTAAAATTTCTTAATGATTCTGATGGAGTGGTACTCAACCCTAATGTTAATGGTGAAGTCTATCGTTCCTATGCATTTGCATTTCACTCAAAATGCATGTTTATCTGTAAATACAAGTCAGTTATATTGGTCTGTTTACTTTCTGAACATGTATCAGAGCTGCAATAACCCTGGCAACATTAGTTTATCAAAAATGTAGCTGCAATCAAGATAAGAGAAAAAAAGAGGGTGCTCAATTAACTATGTGCACAGCTCTGTTCAGTCATTAACTGAAGGTATTTGGGAATGTCATAACTTT